>KE761220.1:8720-20830 GCA_000465285.1 Eidolon helvum | reverse complement strand
TTTCCCCCTGGAATAGGCGAAATAGGGAAAAGGTAGGTGGTGGTAGTGGAAGAGTAGAGGATGATTGTCCAGGTAGATAGAGGGGAAAAAAAGTGGAAGGCCTAGTGGCAAGAGGGCTAGGAAAAAGTGTGGCTTGTGTGTGCTATGGGGCTGGAGGCTGTTGGCAGTAAGACACGGGGCAGAGGCCAAATAATAATAGGGGTTGGCCATTTATTTATCCCAGACTTATTGACATTGCTTTGTGCTAATCATTATATTAGTGCTGGACTTTATAATGGTTAGCAAGCAAGAAGCAGTGTCTGCCCTCCCTCATCGAGCTTACATTCTACCTAGGAAGACAATTGGGTAACAACAAAAGGGTGATAAGTACTATGAGAGATGAGATGAGACTACATAGCTGTGCACCCAACCTAATTTAGAAAGAATGAATAGAATGAGCACAAGGAACCAGAGGAAAGAGTAGAATTAGGACAAGGAATCAGAAGAAGAGTGTTTTAGGCAAAAAAGGAATGGCATGCACAAAAGCCTGCAGATGAGAGAGGCCTCTTGGTCAATCTGAGAAGCTGAAAGGCTTTACGTACTCAAAGACTGGTTTGGAGAGAGGGTATTTGAAACAGAAGAGATAGGCTGGGGTCAGGTCCCAAGGGCCTCGTAAACTTTTATAAACGCATTCCTTATCCCAAGGCATGGGAAGCCATTCCAGGAACTGCATTAGAGTGGATCCTGCAGCTTGAAACTGGATTCCTGACTCACCCCGTCCATATAAGTCAATTTCAGGTGGATTATGGATCTAAATATGAAATGCAAACAGTAAACCATCTAGAAGATACTCAGGAGACTATCCCTGTGACCTGAAGATGAGCAAGATTTCTCAACAGCAATCGAAAAGCCTTAACTATAAAGGAAATACCTGATAAATGGTGCTATAATAAAATTAAGAACTTCTGTTCATCAAGAGGTAAAACATTGAAAAGGGAACCCAGAGTGGGAGATGATGTTTGTCACACACATCACTGACAAAGGGCTCATATTCAGAATCTATAAAGCACATCAATTGATCCATGAGAAACCTGCAGACAGCCCAATAGAGAGACGGGCAAGAGCTTAAACAGGATTTCACAAAAGAATATCCAGAGGTCGATAAACATAAATAGATGTTCCAACCCAGCAGTAATCAGGAAAATGCTGATTCTTACTGTTCTCACCGAAGTTCAAGTTTTCTAAAATAAATACTTCTCAGTTTGTCGTGTATCAGGGCCCTGACTGTTTTTGATCATTTTACTATTGCTCTTTAGGGGGAGGATTTTCCAAGTTCCTCACTTAGCCACCCCAGAAGCCCTTCTCCCGGTCATAAAGGTGGGGAAACTGAGGCTGGAGAGGCTGTGAATGTGGCCCAGCCTCACACAGCCAGATGCTGGCATGGGTTAGGATCGACTCTGTGCAGATGTCACTGAGAGATTCTTAATATCTATCTCAATGACATAGGTCTGTTCTCCCAGCCCTTCAGTCATTATTGGCAGTAAAAGTCACTGAGGGACGTGGATTCATCTCATCAAATCATTTGGGAGTTACTTCACGCATTTTTTTCACAGATGAAAATATTTCATAGCGTTTTTTTTTTCTATTTGGGGTTCTGGCGTCTCCTTAGGAAGCGTAGAGAATCAGCCAGTGTGTGACGTTTGGTACCCATTTGGATGAATGCTATAAAAACTGGCCAGTGGTTAGTTTTCATTTTCGCTACACCGAATCCCGCCACCGTGGGAACTTCTTGGCGTCTGTTTAATGCATTTCCCGATGGTCCACTCACTGCAGCTTGGAATTTGCTCAGGCAGAAAATAAAATATGTGATAAAAATGAAAAGCCATTTGGATTACTTCTATAATAGTTCCAAACACTCTTCCTGTGACCAGACAGCTAACTCAGACATAGAAATAAGCACATATACTAGTGCCGAATTGTGTTTTCTTCCGTGGTTTTGAACGGTGACTCTGTCCTGCCGTGTCCGCAGTTTCTTTGGCTCTGGGTATTTCCACCGTGAGGAGAAGAAGTCACAGTCACCTGAAGCAAGCGCTGACCTCTCTGGTCTCCAGGATGACTCTGGCGGAGGAGAAGGACTCCGTGGTGATCGTCTCTGTTGCAGACGTACGTACGTGTGAAGAATAAGCAGCTCGTTTGACTCCCGCCCCGCGGTCTCCAACTGCCCCTCCTCCATGACCAGCTCCGTGTCACTGCACATGTTTTTCTTAAAAAAGTAATTCACAGATGCCTTTTTCGAGTAGCAGACAATATCTTTGATTCCTGTTTAATACCACCGAGAAGGAATTCTATATGTCAATCTAAAAAGTGTATTTAAATATCATGGTTCTGTGTGGCCAAATAAGATTGTATCGTTAAATATGTTACTAGGAGCCCTGCATATGTGGTACAGAGATCATATTTATGAACAGAGCATTAAAATTGATGCTATAGTAATAAAACCTGTCCAGCCCAATAAAAGATTGGTATACAAATCAAGAGATAATTTATATTAAGTAGTAGCAATGACTGCCATTAATTGAGGGACTCCTCCTTATATCTGAAAGATTATGGACCATTTTTATATACATTATTTATAACCTGTGTTAGACCCCTGTAAAGGAGGTAGTTCTATCCTGATTTTACCGATGAAGAAACGAGCTTAACCAAAGCAACTTGCCCAGTAATTAATAGAGCAGATTCAAATCTACATCTCTCAGTGACCCCAAAGTTTCTATCTTGCCTCTAGTGCCATGTAAAATTATAAAGTTCTGTATAAATATTAATACCATAAGGCCTTTTGGAGGGGAATTTGACAAAATGTATCAGATTTAAAATGTGTATACCTTTTATCTCAGAAATCTCAATTTTCCAAAGTTATCCAAAGGAGGTAATCAGGCAGGAATTAAAAAAAACAAACACAGTAGTTGGGAACACAGACTCCAGGTCTAGATTGCCAAGGTTTAAGTGCCAGCTTCTGCACTCCTTGGCTTGTCGACCTGGACAAGTTACTTCTCTATGCTTCACTTTTCTTATCTGTAAAATAGTGATGATTTTATTACCTTTGTTATAGGGTTGTTTGGGCAGTTATGTTAGCTAATATATTTCAAGGATTTAGAATGATGTGTGGCACATAATACATGTTCAATAATTATTTCAAGGGTTTTCTGTGCTATAAAAACATAAAATATTAGAAACAACCAAAATATCTACCAATAAGAGACTGATTAAATACCTATGGCTGCATTGCAATGATATGTAACAACTGAAAGAATGCATAGCATATTCACTGACATAAAACAATGTCCATTTCCTATTGTTTAGTGAAAAAGGTTGTAAAGCATCATGTTTAACCTAATAATCTGTATAAAATGTGATAGAAAGAAGGAAAGAAGGAGGGGAAAAAAGATAATGCAGACAGATGAAACATATAAAGACAAAAGAGACTGAGCAAACCTCGGAATGATAGTCTCCAAAATATAGATAATGGTTATCTCTGGATGTTGAGCATTAGAGGTACCTTTATTGTCCTTCTTATTTTCTCTATTGTTCGAATTTTCTATAATAAACATGTCTTCGAAGAAAGAAAAACCTTTAAACAAAATAGCAATAGAAGGACTAATAGGAAACTATAAATAAAAGATGAAATAATCTTGCTCTCCAGATTTGGTTTCTTAATATTGAAAGCATATACATAATCTCCAAAATGTTTTATCACTTCTTTCCGTGTTACATATTACAATCTTTATTTCTTTGCCGCTGACACGATGCACATCTGCCTAAAATGTTTAGATCAATAATAAAATAAGGGGGGACGAATTTTAAAAAGGAATACAGAATGCTTAAGAAGTATAACTTTACTACTATGTTTAAAATATAATATGTTTCAGTGTGTAACACATAGCTGGTGACTCCATTTATGGCTAGCTTTAGAACGAGTACTGTAATAGAGTTATCTGCATCATCACTGATATTTTTAATAAACAACCCAACACACATTCAGAGTTGACTTTCAGAGTACTCAGACTTGACAGTAGAACTGTCATTATTCAGAATAATTTCAGAAGTTTATATTGGGAGTGTTGTGGACCCTGAGGCTACATTTTGTAAATGCTTACTGGTTGTGTTTTTTAAAAATCATCTGAGAGAATAAACCACCAAAAGCTATTTACTGATGAATCTGTCATCTGATCTAGCACAGTGTTGAATGAAGAGTAGGTACACAAAGTTTTTTGATAGAAGAAAATCTGAGACTTAGGCTAAGTAATTAGTACTGCCTGGAAAAATGTGGAATAATTTCGAAGTAAGCTTATTGTCATATAATACTCGTAAAAATGAAGATATTTTCAAAAAGAGCAGTTCTTTGAAATCGGCCATCCCATTTTTAGGGCAAAACTATTGAGATGCATAATTTTTGTATCCTTCTAATTTTCAAGTGTAAATAATGTGTAGTGATCTTTCATATTGTGACAAAAAGGACAATGAAATATTTTCTGTATTCAAGTCAGATCTTTTAGACACATGGATATTTTAAATTCTTTTATGGAAAGTGAAATCACTAGGAACGATGAGGACATAATGGCATTCCACACATAAATAAATTTACACCTAGCAAACATGTATTAGTAAAACTATGAGGCATCCTCAGTTTCCGTAAATATTTTTCTCATTTTCAGAGTAATGAAGATTACTTAACATCTGTTGTTGACATGATTACAAAAAAGTAAGTACTGTTGGATAAATTTTTAAATGGCTTTTTTTTTTCATTTTCCTATCCTATTTTTTTCTGTCCAATTATTTTATTAGTGATCATATTCTTTTTCATGTGTAGCTGTGCAGAAAGTACCTGTAGTTCTTTCTGGGCTGTGATGAAGTATAGCTTATAATTTTCCCTAATTTTGAGGCTATTTACTATTAAAATCTATATTTTTCACATTATTGTTATGATATCTATTCTCCATGAAATCCATCGCCTATGTGAGAAGCCCACTAGTTTATCTTTAAAGCATTCTTGTGTTCCTTGCTCTGCCAAGTTACTTTCACTGCTTCTGCTTACAGTCTCCTGCTGTGTGTAGCCCAAGGTATGCAAGACCATACTGATGAACAAATACAAAGTTATTTATCAGGCAAGATGCTGACCCAGCCCGCCAAATCTTTATGTTCAAGTGGGCGACAGAACTGGCAAAAACCGAGTCACAAAAAGGAGGCTAGCGTTTTCACGGTGGTGTGGGGAGGGCAACCTGAGAACGTATAGAGTAGGAAGTATTTCACTCTACCTGCAGATACGAAGGACTTCCTTGAGAAATAACAACTGAGCTAAGTCTAAAGGTGTAAGTAGACGTTCTTCAGGCAGACGGAAGGAAAAAGGGAATGCCTGGCAAGCAGAATGGCTTGAGAAGGCAGAAAGGCCAAAAGGGGAGCACGCTAGACTTTCGGAAATATAAGTACCTCTTGGAATGTGTAATCTGTGTATTTTAATTTTTTGATATGTCTGTGGTTTCTAAAATACTTTGGCTACAAAGTATTAGTTTTATGATGTTAATATCATGTATCAACATGTAAAATAATTGAAATCAAAATATTATATGGATATGCATAAGGAAGTTCTTTTAAGTATTTCTGTTATTTTGGCAAATCAAATATTTAATGACAAGCCTCCATTTACTTCTATTTATAGATTCAAAAGACAACTGAAGTCTGGATCCTTAGAGGTGATTTCCATACCTGCCTTTTTTTATCCAGACATGTCACATGCCAGGCAATCAACTGAGGACTCACAAAAATTAGACAGGTATGACATTTAGAAAATTGTATCCTTAAATAACTAACTTCATTTGATGAAATGTTGGAAGCGGCATCGAATAGATCCTATTTCAAACATAGCCAGCTCCCATTGGCTCGCAAGGGCTGACTATGTGCATTACTTCTCAACACTGTGCTCAGTGACGTCAGTTAGTGGCATAAAATCAGGAGCATTTACACCACAGAAATAGGCCAAAGCTGTAAATCAGGGCTCGCCCCCTCTCCACACAGACACACAGTTGTTAAACATTTGCCACCAGCACACCACTGATTATCTCTGTTCATGTTTACAGACGATGATTAGCAAAAGCATAATGAAGAGGGAAAAAATGTCTAGGGTTATAAATCATTACATCTGGATTCTAGTTCCAGTTTTTCCATTTCCTGATCATCCTAGGCAAGTAATTTAGCCTTTTTTTTTTCCCCCTTAGCCTCCTCAACTTTCCAGTGAATATAATAAAATCTACACTACATATTTGGAAAAGTCATTGTGAGAATAAAACATGATAGCGTTTATGAAAGATTTTTGAAAAATTAAAAGTTCTCTACGTATGAAAGATTATTATTGTTTGATTATAAATTATTATATAAGAAATATAATAATTTTGTTACTCAAAGCTTAAGAGAGCAGGAGTCATGTCAGAATTCAGAAGAGGGTCTTATCCCAGGAAACTTATTAACTCAGTTTTGTTTAAAAAAAAAAAAATAGTATGTTGGAATCTGGAAATCTTTTAAGGGTTTTGTTTTACTTTTAATTAATGTCCCACATTATACACAATTTTTAGAGTCGATGCCAGAAGCCCTTCTAGATCCTTGTCTTTCCTTCTACCCTTTATATCTCGATCATCGTTTCTCTTTTGCAATTTTTGTCCACATCATCCCCATTTCTCTGCCTTGGACTTAGTTCACGGCGTTCCAGATCTGTTTGCTTTCCCTAACCGTAGCCTCGCCTGGTCTCTCCTCCAGTTCATTCTCTGCACTGTAGGCAGAAAAATCCTTTCATAGGAGATCAAATCCAAAGTTTCCTGCAGGTCATAAGAGATCTTCCATGATCTGGCCTCTGCCAGCCTTCCTGGTCGGCTGGTGCTGGTCTCCCCCATGGTCAGCTTCTTTGCTATCAACTCTCTCTGTCCAGTCGGAGGCGGCTGCCCTTTCACGGTCCATGCCCGTGCGGGCCTCCTCCTCTGCCCTGAACTCCCAGCCGCCGCCTCCACCCTCCGCATCTCACTGTAAGTCATCACCGACACTATCTTTATATAGCACTTATCTGCATGTTCTAATTTTATTATTTTTCTATCTTTCATACTAGATTAGGAGACTCAGAAGGGCAAGGACTGCGAAGTGTGTTGCTCTTTGTATCTTCAGGGCCTGGCCTAGTACTCAGCTTAGTATTAAATTAGAATAAAGTTTCTTTACACTTTTATTTGACAAGACCTAAGAAAGAATTATATAGAATTATAAAGAATTATTATATAGATCAAAATTTAACCCAAATATAAAATAAATTGATTATGCTTATCTTAGTTTACCAATGGGAGACACTGTCCACTGAATAAAGATGGAAAATTTTTGAGTATAACTTTAGGATAACATCTTCAATTTTACTTAATGTAGATAGTGCTCTATGCTCACAAAGTATAAAAATAGTTTATGTTTTTAATTACTGATGTGCTTATAAATAAAAATTAAATAATAATAACAAATATTAACAGATTTTATTACTTATCTTTAGTTGGCGAATCAAACAAGTATTGGATTTTTGTTTTTTGATGCTGTATGCCCAACCCAAGGCTATGTATTATTTACAGGTACGACCTTGGTATAAATATAATTTAAAGTGGAAGTTGTATGTTCCCCCTCTCTCCTTTGATTCCTTCTTTCCTCCCTATATTCCTCCACCTTACTTTATACTCAGAAAATAGAAAATACTCAATTACATTAGAATGCCAAAAGGAAGGTTAAAATTGATTATCTATTAGTCTTCTTGCCGGGGTCACTATTAACAGAAGAAATTACAGTTACCTGAAGCAAACTAAAAGGAATTTCTCAAGTTAGTAAAAAATAGAAGTTGCACTGCTTACACCTCTCTGCCTGCAAGATTATTAGATTCAGCAAACATAACTTGAGCACTTACTACGTGTCCGGTGGTGTACTCCTCCCTGTTAAAAGCAACACAATTCTATTTTGTGCCTGGGACCTCCGCATACTTCCAAATCCTTTAGGGGACCCTCTTAGTCTATAGATTATGCATCACGTAGTAAATTAAAAAAGAAAGTCCTAGTTCCCCTTCTCACCTCTCTCTCATGGAGAACTATTTTGGGCTTACTGGCGCCATCATTGGCACCAGCTATTTGAGAATGAGCGTGCCAGTTCCCTCTGCCATCTCTTTGCCAACCACGATATTTGCTGATAGAACATGGCACCTGTCATCTGAGCATTAAAGCTCGTCGGTCTTAAACTAGAAGCTGAAGTATTTGTGAGGATGAAAATGGATTCAGATAAGCTGACTCTTGCAAAGAGGATCTAGATTGAATGTTACATATTAGTATTTAGGGAAGAAATGATCTCTGGTCTTAGAATCAGAAAATGAAAATTTGCTAACAGTAAATGCCCTCGGCAAATTGAACTAAAAATGAAATTATTACCCCAT
The DNA here is from genome assembly GCA_000465285.1 of Eidolon helvum. NCBI lineage: Eukaryota > Metazoa > Chordata > Mammalia > Chiroptera > Pteropodidae > Eidolon > Eidolon helvum. The sequence goes on along the minus strand of KE761220.1, from coordinate 12,363 downwards.
AAAAACATTTTCAGTGTAGTCTATTTAAAGTATTTTCGGTTTTCAAGCTAATATAACTTGTTCGATGGACACGTAAAGGTACTAATGCTTTCTTTTTTTTTTCAGCTAGAAGATGATATCATAGCTAAAAACATGTATTTTACAAAAATCACAGATTTTATACATAATATCAGTTCAAATAATTGGTTTTATATTGAGTTTTCAATTCTTGGATTCGTAGGTAAGCAATGGATTTATTTTGTGGGATCAAGTTTTTAGCGTACGGTAACCTTAAAAGTTCTTAAGTTGCTAAATGGAAAGGAATGGCATGATTTCTATAAAGATGCTTTTTATTACTTTTGTAGTAAAATCAGATTCAAAGATCTGAATTACAGAAAATATATTTTAAACCAAATTTTCTTTCTAGACAACAATATAAATAAGCAGGTTGACATATATACACATCTGTTATTAAAACATAAGATAGCTTCTTCTTGTAAAATGCTTGACCTGAGGCTGGCATACGTTAGCTCGGTGATGAAGATGTGCTTCTCTCTATTTTACATAGAAAAATACTGAAACTCAAAGAAAATCAGTAGTAGAAAATGAAATTTTAACTGAGGGCTATTGTACTCTAAAGTTCCTGCAATTTCCAGTATTCCAAAACTGACATACTATAAAAAAGTATGAAAAATATATGAATTACACCCACTTCAGAAAAGTTCCTGTTTCCTCACATACTTGATAACATTTGCTTTTATCCATTAATATCTTTCTTTGCCATTGGCAGGGGTGTAAAGCATTTCTCTGGTTGCTAGTAAAATCCATCTATTCTTTATATACTTACTTGACCACTTTCCCAAACTTTCTGTAAAGTGGTATGCAATCTCAATTTTAAGGCCCTGAAGGTATTTGCTCAGCTTTGGTAAAAATAAGAAGAAAAATTAGAGATAACAGTAATACCTGATGAGAAGCTTGGAGAGGAAATAATATGGTTGATATATTACTTTGAGAATTTTAAATTCTTTTTATCTTTCTCAAAGTCAAGTATGAGAACATAAGAGTATATTTACATTCTGATCACCACAAGAGTACAATGAGCAAAATAAAAGTTCTGTTATTCAGTATTTACCAAAATGAGATTTTTAAACAGAATTTTACATTATGCTGACAGCAGATAAGGAAAACATAAATAATAAGCCAAACTATTTCTGTAATTAAATCATTTGCTTATAAATGGGTACCAAATGCAACTACACATGTGACCAAGTGACCCCATTTAGACTTAAGTGCTAGTGAAAAAATAAAGCATGCTTACATCCTACTTTCATGTTTATTAAATGGTTAGATGTGGTTTACACTATTTAAAGTGATTTACCTGAGTCTTATACCTTCATTTTAAAATTAAAGATGTAACATCATAGAAAAAAATTCTTAATGTAATGAAACCGTACTTTAAAATATAGCATATCTTTGAGTCATAAATATAGAAGAAAATAAAATTCTTATAAAAATAATACTCAAATGTTGAAATAATACTGTATTTTAATCAAAATTCAGTACCCAAAATAAAAAATGTGGTAAATTGATAAAATTATATAAAATTCAGGTTACAAATCACAGTTTCTGGAAAGTTACGTAAAATATTATAGCTCCTATACTTTCCATTTTATTTATATATCTTTCACTTGATTTAGATAATTTTCTTATTAGTCATTAAAATTGATTACCTGAGAGTATTCACTATTTTAAACCTGCTTCTCACTTCCCTTTCAAAATGGTGATCCTTAATACTTAAGCAGATACATTATTTTGCTTTGTTATCCTCTAACTTTGTTAACGCTTTACACTTTATTTCCAAAGAATAGTATATATTTCATTTTTAATAATTTTTTGCTCTTTTCCCATGCTAATGACACGAACAACTAACTACATGTAAGGTTTATGTGATGGTATATAATATAAATGCTCAAGAGTTATTTGGTCTTGTTTACTTTTTCTCCACAGGAAAGCTATTTAAATCTGAGGACTTAACTGACTTCGTACGTTTTTTTTTAATGTTTTACAAAGATAAACCAATAGACTTGCTTTTGGGGGACATTTTTCGGGTAAAGAAGTGTAGCCCAGGAGAAACTCTTGTGAGTATTTCTTTACTTTGCAAATACCAGATATTTTAGGAAAATACTATCTGATGTAATTCCCTAAAAATCATTTACCAAACTGATGAGTGTATCAATTTTTTAACTCCTCACATTCTAAATTTTTACTGATACTGAAACCTACTAAATGAAGTAATCGGAGACCAAAAGTGCAGTGAAAAGTGGAAACAAAGGGACAAAAAGCAGTGAACAAACAGAAAAAAACAAAATGCTCGACATAAATCCAAACATGTCAATATTTACATCATTATTGGCCAAGATACACCAATTAAGAGACAGTCCATCAAAATGGATTAAAAAACACTCTGCAATTACTTGTTATTTATACTTAGTTCAAATATAACGCTATAGAAAGCTTAAAAGTAAAATATGGGTGAAGATGTACCATGCAGACACTAATCAAGGAAATCTGGAGTACTTATATTAATATCAAAGTAGACTTCAGAGTGAAAAAAAAATTGACTAGGGATCAAGAAAGATATTATACACTGATAAGAGAGTCAAATCACCAAAATGATATAACAATTCTAAAAGTGCATGCATCTAACAACAGAGCCTCAAAATATATGAGGCAAAGATGGCAGAACTAAAAGGAGAAATAGGTTAGTCTGTATGTCGTACTGAGTAGAAATGCATTTAAATAGGCCTGCTATTTTAAAAAGTATTATGTGTAAAAATTTGAGATGTATTTTAATGAGTTATCTACGAATACAGTTTAAAAAATAATTTTCAGATGGCGAACATAATAATTTCAAATATTTGTTTTTAATAGGAGTGGTGTCACAGGTCATCTTATTTTTATTTTTAAAGAGGTTATCCAAATCTTTTTCCATTAATAATAATATTGGGTCTTTGTTTTAAGCACATCCTTTTTCCTGTAAAAGAAGAAATTGAGGAGGGTGTAGTTCAATATAGGAATTAATGAATATGGAGAGAGAAAGAATAATGTGAGAGAAATGGATAAATAGGAAAACACTAAAAATTTCATTTATATTATTGGAATAAAGAGAAAGGAGAGGAACATTATACAGTAGACCCCCTTATCCGTGGTTTCAGTTTCTACAGTTTCAGTTATCTGAGGTCAACTGCAGTCTGAAAATATTAAATAGAAAATTCCAAAATAAACAATTTAAAAGTTTTCAATTATGTGCCCTTCTGAGTAGTGTGATGAAATCTCTGGCTGATTTCATGAGCTTCATCCTGTCCAGGATGTGATTCATCCCTTTGACCAGCATCTCCACGCTATATACGCCACCCACCCATTAGTACTTAGCAGCCCTCTCGGTTACCAGATCAACTGTGATGATACCACAGTGCTTGTGTTCAAGTAATCCTTATTCTACTCAATAATGTCACATTTACATAACTTTTATGACAGCATATTGTCGTAATTGTTCTGTTTTATTATTAGTTATTGTTACTCTCTTACTGTGCCCACTTTATAAAATAAATTTTATCAAAGGTATGTATGGATAGAAAAAACACAGTACAGTATGTATGGAGTT
>KE761218.1:0-17694 GCA_000465285.1 Eidolon helvum | reverse complement strand
AAGCTGTATTCTTGGGATAGGTGATCGACCTCATCAGTTCCCTCATAAATCCAGGTCCATGGCACGTGAGCAGGGTGAAAGTAATGTCAGTGTGGAAAGTATTTGGAGACCCATACTTAGCCCACTCATGGCTCTAGATCTCATCTCATCTATTTTTCTTCCAATTCAAAGCTTCCTTACTATCTCCTCTGAGATGGTGAATTGGAGATTTAATAATTCTTAAGATACAACAACGTATTTGGGAATATCTGCTAAATCCTATAGAGAATCTTTTTCTTATTGACAAGAAAAGAGATTGGGATATGGGGAAACTCTCCAGGTGTGCCGAGTTATGAGATTAATTGCTATTATCCTTGTTGGGTGTTCAATCTCACCCAAGCAACAATTATGGATAAAAGTAGCCCGTAGCCTAATGAGTAATGGGGTAAAGGACCGTGAATCTATTAGAGAAAAACTATGGGGCTATGAGATGTGAGTGATTAAGCCAGAGGGACCGGAGAAGGCTTCCTACAGGAAGGGACAATTGAACTGTACCTTGAAGTAAAGGAAAAGGAAGGGAAAAAAGGCAAACCAGGTGGAGAAACACCATGAGAAAGGCACAGAAACTTGATGTGCATAAGCTGATCAGGGAATGACATGGCAGGAGCAGTCCATGGAGAGTTGGAGAAAGACAGCCGACCATGAGTTAAGGTCTCTTAATGGCTCTGCATGTCTGAGCAAAAAGTAAAAACATGTTAATTATTGTAACATGTCCCTAGACACAGTGCAGGATTGTGTCTGTGTATCTGGGTTTGTGACAAGACAGAAATAGTGGAATGAAATAGTGGCCGGGTGAAATCAAATGGCAAACAGAACATATTTATTGTAGTTAATGAGCGAAAACACAGAAGGGCGTGGAACACATTTACAGAATGGGAACTGAATGTAGGCTTCATCACGACTTTTATATTTTCCAACACGAGTTCAAGTTGAGTCAGAATCATTAGAGATTGATTCAGTAGTTCAGGTAATAAAAGCTGACTTTTATCTTGTTCTATATTGAAACCTAAATTAAAACTTTTAAGTGAACATGCCCTACTTGACTAAAGTACAGTTGAGTGATGGGTATTTCTTAGAGCAAAGTCGGTTTAGTGCTCTTATTCCTGGACTGGCAGTGATGAAAATGATTTCAATGAGTATTTACAAGATGACTCATTGTTTAAGAGTGAACATTTACACTTTTATGCTTTCCATCTGGGGTTCAGAAATTTTTTACTAGACTCAGTTTACTCGATGCCCATTCACTCATCAAGCATTTGTACTGTACTCGGTACTGTGTTGGAGGAGAAAGAGGTTCATGAACTTTCCACAGGTGAAATGTCACAGGTTTGCTTAAGAATCTCAATAGGAAGATAAAAAAAATTAAGGGATACTTTTAAAGTATTAAGTGAGCATGTACAGTTTTATTTTATTAACCACATACATAAGTGTGGGAAGGATTGGGGGTAAGAATTGCCAACCATGCAGTATTCCAAGATAAAAATCTGAGTCATTCTTTGCTTTTTTCTTCTGTTCTTTGCTTTTCTCTTCTGCTTCATTTGCTCCCAAACCACCCCGTGTAGCCCCACCACTAATTCAATCTGTCATCAAGACCCACTGAGTCTACATCTGAAGTCTAATCTACCTGTGTCTTTTCTTCTCTATTATCTCTGCCTGGTGTCTGTTACCTAGATCAGTGGTTCTCAAAGTATTTTTCTCAAGAACTTGGGATCCTTGAAATCCTTTCAGGGAATCTATGAGATCAAAATATTTTTAGAGTAGTAGTACTACATTATTTTCTTCTTTTACTCTCATTCTTCAAGAAGTAGAAAGTGGAGATTTTCAGAAGCTACGGAAACCGTGATGATGTCACATCTCTGATGGCTAACAGAATGTGCGCTTATGCATTCTTGTGTTTTAGAAGCTTCTCAATTTTAGTTTATAATACAGTAAAGATAGATAGATATAACTCACATAAATGAAAGATCTTTGGGGTCCCCAATAATCTTTACGAGGGTAAAAGGACCTTGAGACCAATAGGATGAGAACCTCTGGCTGAGATGAACGCCCTGGCTAACAGGCCTTCCTGCTTCTCATACTTCTCCCTGGTCACCCTTAGTTTGTCCTCCATTTAGGCAACAGAGTCATCTTCCTGAAACATAGGTCTGGTAGTTGCCTTGAGCTTAGGAACTTTCAATGGCTTCGCATTATTTTGAAGAATGATATCATAGACTAACACTGAAAGGTTGTCACAATCTTGCTTAACTCTCCCTTTTCAGTTCCATCTCCCACCATATACCTTATCACCTATACCCTAGGTGTCCAGACCTGAAGACGGCTGAAGACAATAATTCACCGAGTGTGCTTTTTTGATACCTTCCCAATCAGAATGAGCTACTCTCATGTCCATCACAGCACTATTCACAATAGCCAAGATGTGGAAACAACCTATATGTCCATGGATGGATAAATGGATAGAGAAAATGTGGTATAAATATAATGGAATATTACTCAACCTTAAAAAAGAAGGGAATTCTGCAATATGTGACAACATGGATGAATCTTGAGGACACTGAAATGAGCCAATCACAGACAGACAAATACTGCATGATTCGACTTCTATGAATTAGTGGAATAGCAGTTGACAGGGGCTGGTGGGAGAGAAAAATGGGCAGTTACTAATGAACAAGCATAAAGTTTTAGTTAAGCAAGATGGATAAGTTCTAGATATCTGCTGTATTAAGTTGTACCTATAGTCAACAATAATATATTCTACTCTTAAAAATTTGTAAAGAGGTTAGAGCTGATGTTAAATGTTCTTACCACAATCAAAATAAATCAAATCAAATCTTAAATTATTGCCAAATAAAAATAAAAGACCCACTTCAGAATCTGTGTTCCCAAAGTATAGTGTTTTTACCTTTATTTGTCATCTGTCACCTCTGACTTATGTGATAACTAGGTAGATCTGTCTTCACCCCTTGACTGTGAGTTCATTAGGGACAGAGACCTGGTCTTATTCATTCTTGCAATACCTCAGATCTAGACAATGTTAAGCTTATTCCATTTTTTAAAAAGTACTTGGTTGAATAAATGAATGAATAAACCTTGCGATAACTAGATTCTATTATCTACACATGTAAGCATTTTGTAGTAGGTACAGATTTAGTTACAAGATATTACGACTGGTTTTTGAACCTGTTTACTTTATGAGACATACGAGCACATTAATCTCATTATTTGTAGACATTTCTGGGTTTGTACAAAATAGCATTGCACAACCCGATTACCCACTTTCTTCATCTAACTAGGTACTAAATGGCTTTGATCTTTTTCCAATCATATATTCATCCTCAAAGCATTAAGATTTGCCACCACTGAGGTTATAAAAGGAACATGTCATATGTCTGGACTTAATTACAGTTCTGTTCCATTCCATTTCATTCCACAGGCACTTATTGAGTTAGCAGCTCTGTAGGTAGCTGTGGGTATGGAGATGAATGATACAAGGCTCCTGCCTTTGAGAAGCTCATGGGTTAATACAGAAAACAAAGATAAATACATAAACACAACTCATCACAGTAAGGGCAATTAATATGGGACAGAAGTAGGACAAAAAAAAAAAAGATTAATTCTCTTGTGGGGTGGTGGCAATGTGATGGTAAGGTACAGTTTTTTAGAGAATGTGTTCCTTAAGGGTTAATACAGAAAACAAAGATAAACACATAAACACAACTCATCACAATAAGGGCAATTAATACGGGACAGAAGTAGGACAAAAAAAAAAGATTACTTCTCTTGTGGGGTGGTGGCGATGTGATGGTAAGGAACAGTTTTTTAGAGAATGTGTTCCTTAAGCTAGGGTTTTAAGGAGGATTTGGAAATTTTTCAATGGCTAGGAGGAGAGGAGAAGGTTTCAGGCAGGGGGACACTTGTGTCGTGGGAAGTGGTTTAGAGGAAACTGTTGGAGAGAAATGAATAGCAATGAGTCTCGAGAGCTTGGCAGGGCCGAGATCACGAAAGTCTCATTTTTCATGTTTGGACTTGATCCTGTAAGTGCTGAAGATTCCAAGTGAAGAACTCTACACTTATTTGGAGGAATAACAGCAGGATCGAATTAAGTGTGTGCCTGCCAAGGGTACTAACTTTGGAGGGACCACACTCATCCAAACATTTAAGTTTTGGTATATTTATTTTTAAAAAATCAGCTACAGCATTTTAGATCTTATTTCATATAACAGATGCTTTTAAAAAGGGGAATTTCTTACCTTAAAGCTTTTATTTATTTTAGAAATACGTGTTGAGCTCTTACTGCATAACAGATACTCTTCTACAAACTTGGGAAATACCAGTGAACCAAACAGAAGATATCTGTCCTCATGCATCATGTATTCTAGTTACCTTAATCTACGGTCACATCTGCAGGGTTTTTGTGGACAAGCCACATAAATCTTTAGGTGGGAAGGGGCCTATGGTGAAGTCAAAGCACAATAAGTCCTCTTCCCATTTTCTCTAAGGAAACACCTTCCTGAGAGGTAGCTGTTAGGTGTGATGAAAGGGGGAAGAAGACACAGTGTAGCAAGCCAGTAGATCAATGAGTTCTAACAAACCATTTGCTTTTCCTCCTGACCTTTTCATCAGTGATTTTTAAAAATAGTCTCTCTTTCTCTCTTTTTTTTTAGAGCAGTTTGAGATTTACAAAAAAATTTGAAGTGATAGTATAGAGAGTTCTCATATGCCCTTATAAGAGGATTTCTCCTATTATTAACATCTTCCATGATTAGTCCGGTGCATTTGTTACATTTAATGACACGATATCAGTACTAGTATTATTAACTAAAATCCTTACTCTACTCAGATCTCACTGATTTTTATCTAGTGTCTTTTTTCTGTTCCAGGATTCCACCCAGGGTACCATATGATATTCAGTTGCTGTATCTCTTAGACTCCTCTTGGCTCTGATGGTTTCTCAGACTTTCCTAGTTTGGGGGAGTTTTGAGGAGTACTAGTGAGGAATTTTGTGGAATGTCCTTCAGTTGGGATTTGCTTTATTTATTTTTTTTAATGATTAGACTTGGGTTATAATTTTGGGTAAGGAAGACCACAGACAGGAAGTACCATGCTCATGACATTGTAATGAGGGTACCTGCTACCAACATGACTTATCACTTGTTGATGTCCACTTTGACCGCTTGGCTGAGATAGTGTTCGTCAGTTTCTCCACAGTAAAGTCATTCGTCCCCCATTGCCTTTTCACTTTGTCCTCTTTAGAGAGAAAGCAACTGTGAGCAGCCCACACTTAGGGAGTAGGGAGTTACGCTCCACTTCCCTAGGGTGGAATATCTGTATAAATTACATGGCGTCCTGCATAGATTTATCTTCTCTCCCCCATTTATTTATTTATCACCAGAGATTTTTTATAATTGCCATGAATCATGTACTCAGTAAACATATTTATTGAAAGCCTACTATGTACAAGGCATTAGTAACACATTTTTACTGCACAATATTTTGGTTTTCTCAGAAATAAACTTGCCTTCAAATGGAAAAATTTGATTTCCTGCCCCGCCTCTGACATTACCTTGCTATGAGGCTTCAGGTAAGTAATTTCACACAAATCCTTAGCATCCTCTTTTGGAAAATTAGATGATAGAAGGGAATAAATTCTAACATTTCTTTTCTGCAGGTTTAAAATTGTAGAATTATGTAATATATTCACAAAAATTAGGCTTCAAATTGTCTGCAAAAGAGAATTACCTGTAATGGGCTGGCCCCACTCAGAGAAATCTGTGTTTACAATCTTCCTTATCATTTGCCCCAGAGAATATATCTTTTGTCTGCTGTATTATTCCCTATGATTCAGAGCTAAAATGTATATATTCTCTGAAAATATCAAGTGGACGAAGTTAGTAGTTACTAGTAGTATATGATATTTTATGACAAAGAAGAAAATGCCCAACCATCTGCAAATGACTGATGTATAGATTTAATAGAAACCACCACCTACGGAAAAAGGAAAATGGAAAAAAATAAAGCAAAGGAATTTGGAATTTATTCTAATACCAGATCGAGGTGGTACATTCAAGGGTAGACACTTCCTCACTGTTACCTCTGTTGGGAAAAATACAAGAAGAAGTGAGAAAAGCTGATGAAACCTGAAGATAAAAAAGTGTTTAGATTTGAGAGAAAAAAACATAAACGTTCATTATTTGCTTCTTACAGTGCTTCTCTTTGGCTCGAAAGAAGGAGACTGCTGGGAGGAGGTCTCTGTGTGGACTGCCAGTTGGCTCTTGGCTTCATTTTAGGGAAAAGGCAAAGCAACTTTTTTCTCCTCCTGCCCTTTGCAAACTTAATCAGGCATTTCTGGGCAGCCGGAGCCTCTCTTTTCACTGATGAATGTCTTTTAATGCATTTCTTGCAAATGCTATTATGGATGTTCTTTCCAGCATTTTCTGGGAAGATTTATTCCTGTAAACTCAATAGTTGTCAAGGCAAATTGTAATTTAATATAATTCAAAGCGCAGAGGACCCCATGCCAGGCCCTGCACCATGTTCCTTTCCGATGGCTAGCTGTGCAGTCGTGGGCTTGTCTTTACCCTTCCCAGCTTCCCAGGCTGCAGTCCCTTCTGTTGGAACACAAGGATGTTACACCTGCCCATTCCCAAATGACACAGATGGCCTTTCCAGGTTTCTTCCAAGCCTGTATTTCCTGGGAGACCAGATCCAAAGCAGTAAAGGTCAGGGCAAAGGTGACACACAGGCAGCCCGTGTCAAGTTTGCCTAGAGTGCCTAGGATGTGCAAAGAGCTACACTAAATCATGTCAAGAAAAGGTAAGTAACATCAAGTCCCTAGGAATTTACAGCTTTGTAAGGAAAACAGATGTGTGAAAAACAACTGTAATTCAAAGCAGCCTAGATGAAGTTTGCAGGAGGAGGGCAGACACCGGAGGAGCCAGGTTCTGCCTTGTCCTGTCCCGTGCAGGCCCAGCTGCTCTGCTCTGGCTGGAAGGGGTGGAGGCGAGGGAGCGTGATGCATAGGTTTCCATTCGGCAGTGATTGTGGGAACCCAGAAAGGTGAATCCGACCCCCCCTGCAACACCAGCATAGGCCTTTTTCAACTTTGTTTTCTGTCCTACAGTTTCCAGGCTCAGAACTGGCAGCTACAGGAGAAAGATTGAAGCTAAGGGGGCTGCCACCGTCAGACTAGGGAAAGCCCTGCACAACCGTCTGTCCTGATCACCAGCCTCTCTCAGACAGAGCCCGCAAGTGGGTGGCACCCCAACATGTGGGCCTGCGAAGAAGAGAACTTCTGTGCAGGTGAGCACATCGGTCCATGGGTTTGCCTGGGAGCAGGTGGGCAGGAATGACTGAGATGGGCTGTCAGCTCCCAGGCTCTGAGTCAGAATACAGTTCTCTCTAGGTAGAGAAGGCAAGGGAAAGGCGGAGGCATTGGGTTCAGGGCTAGGTGATTTACATGACGACTACTTTATTTAATCCACATGAGATTGATATTAATATTCCCATTGTATTGATGAGGCAACGGGAGGTTCTGAGGCCTTAAGCAATTTACGTTAGCTCCCAGAGTTAATAACAAAGGCAGGATTTAACGCAGGACCTGTCCAAATCCACAGTCCACGTGTTTTTGGTTTCTCCTGTGCCTTCCATGATGCCCTACTCCATATTACTAATCAGTTTTCTCACTCCCGTAAGAAGGAGGCTGGATGGTGAGTTTCTTCCATCTCTCCACCTGTTGCATAGTAGAAACCCCATTATTTGACATTCATTTTTTTTAAGATTGATAAAAATGATCTCTCTTCAGCTAGCCCCTTTTTAAAATGCAAAGGCCTCTAAAGGACTAACATGTCACTTTCCAGCCTATCAGCCAGTCTCCTCCCACCCCTGCCCCCAACGAGTGTCAAGAACTGTGACGGGTCTGAGGTTTTACCCTTTCTACAAGTTAACGAGTTAGTCTCTTCTAGTTTTGTGGGTAACAGCAGAAGACATGAAACTCCGGGATCAGAGACCATGTTCCTCCTGGCACGGTAAACGGCATAAGCGCCAGCACGTTGTGTCCATTCCTTTGTTCCCTAAGTCCCACAGCGGTGACACGGAGGGTCCAGACAGATGCTGCACGGGCAGTGGTTCTGTGTCACAACCGTGGAATACCGAGCTTGAGGCACCCACCAGTGCATAGCAAGCAGGAAGCAAGACTGCCATTTAATTTACGTTGTGAGAATAAAGGAAGCCTCCTTGGAAACGGAGTCGGGGAGCCCTGCAGGGGGCGCCCTCGAGCAGGTACCACTCCCTCAGCCCACACAACCAGCCAGAGGAAGAAAGATAAGAATTATTTCCACAAGGGAGGACATTTGTCACATAGGAATTTTATCTCCCGCTTTTAAGAAAAGGAAGGAAGATTGCTCCCGGCCTGAGCAGTGGTGCACTGCTTGCAGCCAAAGAGAAACTGCCACGACTTCAGACTGTTTTGTTCTTTTTCAATGAACTTCGGAAAGTTTTCCAAAATGACCTTCCCCAATTTCCTCCTTAACTCTAGTAAAAGCGAACGTTCTCTTTGTCTCTTCCGACTTGCCTATGGTTGGCCATAGTTCATTTGTCCCAAATGGCAATTCTCTGATATTCTCAAATAAACTCATTTTGCTGGTAAAATAACTGGCCGTTTTATTTTTGAGGTTGACAGCATAGAAGGAGACATGACCTCGCTCCCCTCAAGTTTGCTCACTGCAAATATGACCCTGAGAAATGATCTGAGGTAAGTGGCATTCTTAGGGCTGTGAGAGACCCTCAGAGTACTGCCTCTCTCAGGAAACAATCCCTTGGTCCCATTTTATCTTGACTTCTGGCAAATTCTCATAGACATATGCCACTCCATTGGCCACTCTGATGAACCTGACTGACAGATATTAGAGCCAAATCTATTCACTTTGTTTCATACAGCATTTAATTAAAGTTATGGCAAACAGGGCTCTGATACTTACAATATTGACCTGCACCTTGCTCACCGGGACTCAACCAACTGTAAACAAATCCTAGGGGGACCAGCGGTTGTTTTTTTCGGATGGCCAGGATATGGTCCAAGGCCACTCTGCTATCCATTACGAATTCTGCAGGAAAGTTTAGAGTGAACTGTATGGATCTTTACAGTTATTGAGAGTTACAGGTGGCAAAAGATGGGCCAAGAAAGTAACCTTATTCCCAAAGGAGGGATACTCCGTGATGTCAGGCCTAGCAGAAGAGCTCAGCACCAGCCCTGTTCACGTGGGTCTTTCTGTCTTTACAGCCCATGGGTGAGACTGACAATGTGTCAGATTGTCGGTTGCAGTTGCTGCTGGACCCAGGTGGGCCACGTGATTTCTAGTCAGGCTGTAGTGCGGGATACGGGGATTAAGAGAGCATTAGCTACCCCTCCCGTCCACGTCTGCTGTGCGGCTGAAGAAACCTATGCAATGGTGACCTAAATCAACTTTGGTGAAAAATCCCAAACTCGAATGATAAGTGTGTCTTTGTTTATATGTGAGAGAGAGTACACTGGGCGACACTCCGCCACCGGAAATATGGGTCTAAGCACCAGGCGACACCCCACCACTGGAGATACGGACCTAAGGCGTTCTCTCCTCAGGTGCCGAGACTCTCACTTTCCCTCCAGGGCCATGAAATCGACGCTTTCCATCCCCAGAGCTCTAATGGCCCCTTTCTTCGTAATCATTCCCTAATCAAACACCAAATTTTTGCCTAGAATGATCAAGTGCAAGTGGGACCAGAGTGTGTGTGTGCTTTTTTATAATTTTATAGGGACCCATTACATCCTCCAGCTGGCCCACATGGAAACTCAGTGAACAGTGGACCCAACCAAGCCGTCATCGTTCTCATGATCCAGGACCCTGTCAAGTCAACGAGAGGGTTCAGGTAGCTGAACCAGATTGAAGTTTGGTTATTGTAGGTCCCCTTTTGGCTCGGTCACCACCCAGAGAGTGGGCCAAATAGGCTGGCCCCGGGTCGCTGTTAAAAGAGAAAGACATATTATGCCCAGAAATTGTCAGGGTGGAATACTGGATTCTCAAAATGAATATACGCAACCCCTCGCCCGTTTCATCCTCATCAGTGCCAGGAAGGACCCTTTCTGGAGACCGGGGCGTTGAGTGGCCAAACTGTCTTACTGTACTGTGTGGACCAGGAGGTACTAAAGGGATCTTTTTGAAGCGGTTTTTGGCGGTGGGGCAGTGATGTTCTGCTAGCTCCTTTCTGCATGCCACGGACCCTGCACAGGAGAAAGCCTCTGCCACTTAGAAGTGTGGAAACACAGCTAAGGAACACAAGTCCACGTACATTCACACGCGGAAGGCGCAACAATACACCAAGTCATTTTAATTTCACTTCCCCAAAGTCCAAACCCCACTAAGTTGAAATTGGGCACCATATTCCCGTACAGTCTAATGTGTGTGTGTGAGTTGGGGCTGCAGCAGAAGGAGCCAGGGGATTGCTGCCGTCCCCCTGGGAGCGCTGGGAGGGCAAGTGTGCTGGGTGGAGGGGTGGCCAGCCTGCAGGTGTGGTGGGGTGGCTTTTTTTCTCTCGTGACTCTTTGCCTGAGCGCTGGTGCTTCCTTTTTCCCCAAGAACCTTTTGACATTTGATGAGTGCCCGGGCCCACAGGCCCTGTTTGTTCTGTGCCTGTGCATGTTACCGCAATCCTTTGTGTCTTTGGCCATCACTGTACCAGTACCCCATCCTTGTTGGGCTGTGACAGGGGCCAGGCCATGAGCCTAGCTAGCTTTTCTCTGTTCGGCCAGGCTGTGCATTCACTTGTGTTTTTAGCAGCTGCTTGCTTTTGGCTCAGAAAAAGGAAATTTCTAATGTCTTCCATTCAGAGCTCTATAATGGATAGCAAGGTCCTCATTGCTAACATTATTTGTTTTTTCTTTTAGCTTTGGGGACTCCTTGACTCAGTAGCCACAGACACATTGCCGTTCAGCCACAGGCTTGCTGTCCTCTTGTCACCATGACATCTCTTCTTCTACCTGCCTGGAGGACAGTGAGTGAACAAACAAGGGGCCATTTGGGCGACTTGTTTCAATCCTGCTTCTCACCCCTCAGTCTCATTAGCATGTTGGATAAGGGGAACTCTTATTCCCTCACTTGTCTACTGCGTGGATGGAAGCATTCACTACCTGTCCTGTGAGTCTTCTAATATCCCCGAATCCAGCCCACAAGGCCATTTTCCTTTACTTCTAGCAAGCTGTGTCTCCGTCAGAATCCTGTCCTCATTGCCATCTAGCTGTGATTGGGGCCATAGGCCGATGCAGAGTATCGATGGGGAAACTAAAGAGAAGAAAGCAGCTCAGGAAAGTCAGGCGGTATAACCATCAGCTCTCTGCTTTCACCAGCACAAACGCACTGAAATGAGGGAATAGAATTGACATGCTAAAGAGGGAGGCCAGAATCAGGAGTAGTCGTGTGTTCTCATTTTGTCCAAGCACAGTTCTCTTTCATTCTCCCTTGATCAAGCCTGGCCCTTTTCCTGTCGGAAGCTGCCCTAAATTAATTACCCCACTGGGTTCCTTCATTGCGTTAGCAACGGATAACATTTTGGCAAACACAACAGATGGTGAAAGAGCCATTTGAGAATAATTTATTGAATCATTAATTTAATAACAAAAACAAAAAAACACCAGGATTCTACTATACTATATACCAGGCAGTAGAGCAGATGCTGGGGATACAGTGGAGTGGACCCTGCCCTCAGGGACCTTAGAGTTCATGAGGAGAGAGAACTGAGGAAAGATGCAGAGAGGTATCTGGACACCATGTGCTCCACATACACTCAATCTGTACTCCTGGAAAATAGCTGAACACACATCAACCTCTGAGATGGAAATGGGGGTGGATTTGAAGTGTCAGGCAAATAATCGTTCTCTTAACAACACCTTATTTCATTTGGGATATATTACATGAGCTTAAAAATATGGTTCATTATATGTAAGAGTCATTAGTATTCACCCTCTTGTTCAAGAAGTCCAGGAAGTCAAAGGAAGTGTTTACTGTTTGTCTGGAAAACCAGGGAGGTATCTTCGACACGGCCCAAATGAAAAGGAATTGTAGAAATCCTATGCTCACAAAATGAAAACGTCTTACAACCTACAACTGCATTGTTTCCTCCTCCACGCTGAGAATTGAAGTTTGAAAAATGGCGTAAATATTGGTAATGCTGCTTTGATGAGCCTGAATTCTGCATAGTGAGGTTGATGAGTTAGAGGCAGTGACGAAAAATAAACATCTAAGCTGACAGCAAAGGGAGAGTGACAGAATTCCTTTGGTTGGCAGGAGACACAAATTTGCAAACTCAGATTGGACATGGAGGAGGAGATGGTATATTTGGTCCAAAATAATAACTTTCAAAATGAAATTAAGATGACATGTAGTCTTTTATCTTACCCTTGTTTCAACTATACTATTTGCTGTTCTTTAAATATTCTTCCCCTGAGGAGCCTAGAAATATGCTGTTTCTACTTCCCTGGGTATTCTCTTACCCAGTCACTAGTTCTGCTTGGTAAATGACCTTTAATCTTTCAATATTTAGTTAGAGTTTCATCTCCTTGGCGACACCATGCTCTAATATTCCAGGTAATATATTTATAAGTCGAAACTTGATTAAAATCCTGGTTCTGCTACTTGCTGTCTGTGTGACTTGGAACAAATTCTTAAACTCCTCAAGTTTCCTTTTTGAAACTTGAAAATGGTATAATAAATATAATACCTATTTCATAAGACTGTTATAAGAATTAATGAGATACCCTCTGAGAAGCACCTCACACGAAGCAGGCACTCAGTACAGTGTGTTCCTGTCCTCGGTGTGATGACAATAGTTTCTGACGTCTCTATTTTAGCGTGGATCCTGCAGGATAGTGATTTTTGACTATCACTTTTCCCCCAATCGATTGTAGTCTATTTGAAGGTAAGGAATGTGTTTTGTCTTTATCCTTGAATGTCTGCACTACCTAGAAAAATACTTGTCAGGAGTAGGGACTCAGTCAATGTTTAATGAATGAAGAAAGAATAAGTGAAAAAATTGACAAATGAGTAATTAATTGATATTCCCTAATTTTGTAGTCTTTAAACTGTTGTTTTTTTAGGGAAGTATTAGACTATTGCTTTTAAGAACCACATTGGGGTGTGTGTTTATGTGTGTGCACGCATGAAGATTGAACCTCTAGAAGATGAAGTCAGAGGCTATTGCCTAGGTCAATATGGAAGCTGGATTGGGCAATTAACTTTCACCAATGGTACAGATGCAAGGAGAGGTACATGTGCTTTTTATGGTTGGGCTGAGGATGTGTGTGTGTGTGGGGGGGGTGGTTATCAATCTGTTGCTTATGGCATGTGTTTGTTATTGAGAGAGGTGTTTGGTTCTCACAAATATTGGGGGTGGGTGAGCTATGATAATAAACCAAGCTTTTTATGACTAAAATTTGATTGCTCTGTATGTTCAGTAGGAATGTTAATGTCTGCCATGGGTTACTGACTAGATAGTCTTTTATTGAATTGTTTACAGCACTAGAGCTAGATCATCTGGGGCATTTGGTCTCAGATGACTCAATGGTTATTTCACATTCACCTCTCTTTAGTGATATGTCCTATCTCTCCCACATTCAATGACTGTGGATCTTGACAATGAATAAGATGTATGACAATAATTTTATTTCTTTAACCCTGGAGGGAAAGCTCATGTTCCCCAACACCCAGAGAGGGTCCGGCACACTGGCAAACATGCATCCACCAATTCGTTCATTCCTGTTCGTTCATTTGACAAATATTTACTAAGACTGCTACGTGTCTAGTGCTGTTTTAGGTACTAAGCATGTAACAGTAAGCAAGGCAGCTAAGTTTGGAGTTTAGAGTTAAATATATTATAACCTATAACCTAGTAGGTTCCAGACACTGTGCTGTACTCTGGAGATACACCAAGAAAAAATAAGAGCATTCTGGCTGCACAGAAAATACATTAATGGTGGAATATTCCTCTAGGTTGAGGGAATGCAAGTATCTATAGAAAAGGGTTTTTTGTTTTCTTGAGTGTTGATTCATGAGAATCACTACCCAGCCTTTAAGTCTCCATTTTTATCCATAAATCATGCCCCAGAGCCACATAAAAGAGTTTTTGCAAAATTTTCTAGCTGTTTAGAACTTTAATATTGAAATAGTTGCCTTGAATTATTCCACACATTGCATTCTTTCTTCCTTTTTGTTTTCCATTTCCGTTATTCTCGAGTCTTGAACTTGGTGTTCAGACCCTGGGTTTTTCTGGGCCACAGTTTATTTTCCTTCCATCTACACTTGTGCAGACTGATTTGGTTTAACTCCTGCCAAGTTCAGTCAGGCCCAGGATGGGGATGTCCCAGCTGACAGTCATTTTATGAGGCCACCCCAAGTCCAAGAGTAGAAGTCGAACAAACCCAATGTATTTAAAATCTCATTTCTCAAAATCTTTCTCAAAGGTATGTACCTATTTCAGCCATATATGTATGTATGTATATAATATATACATAGTGTGATTGAATCCTTCTTTAATGCTTAAGGCTCTTGTATTGCTTTGCAGTTTATCAGCATAAACATTTGTCCTTATATAGTACAATAAATCCACATAAAAACCCTGTGATATTTAGAAACTACCCTACACTTCATGAAAACACTCATTTATTAATGTTCTAATTCCATCAATCAAAACGAATTCACTGAGCACTAATTAGGTACATGTCACTGAGCTAAGAGAGTTGGATGCTGAGAGAGATCAGAGTTCGAGGGGGGTTCAACAGAATGAGAAAGTTGACTTCATAGGAAATCAGAAGCATAACACAATGCATAATAGAAACCAAGTTAGTAACATGGGGAGTAAGCGCTATCAGAATTCAGAGCTGTGAGAAAGATGACTGTGGAATGGGGTGGAATCTGAGCTGGGCCTTGAAGAAGAGTTGGGGTTTCAGTGGGAAGAGAGGAGGAGGGGAGCCACCAGGCAGGGTTCATGGCGTGAACAAAGGCGGAGGTACCTGTGTCTGGATAACATCAAAAAGCTTTGGTTTTGTTGATTTGGCAAAAGCCTCTGTGGCTGTCAGGTGGTCATTGTGTTACAGTAAAATTCGAGTTCCCAGATAAGAATGACTGACGGCTTTCTGAAGACCTAAGTTGAAAAGCAAAAGGAGAAATAATGGTTCTGGGAGGCAGTTTGTTTCACTATATGAAGCTTCAATTACTTTTTGTAGTGCTAAGGAGAGATATGCCCTTCATTAGCGATTGAACTTTTTATGTTTAGCTTTTCTACCAGGGGGAAAATAATCTCTTTGGATGCTTTGCTCATGTCAGCAGAAGCCTCTCTGGAGAATTGCTCTTCGTGGATAATTTCACTCACTGCCCAGTCAGATTAAGACCTTCAACTGCAGATAATGACATTTTCCCTGGGCTGTTGCTTCTGTGAACTCCATTGTGACAATTTATGTTTAAAAGGTGAATTGGTGTAAACTGTGTGTCTGATGGGATTTTTAAGTTTGGTGTGAGATATGTTCAGTACAGCTGGAACTCACAGGGCTTTGTTTTTCTACAATTTCCGAGGGATGAATTTACTATGCTGGCCAAGTGATTTCCAGTTTTACACTTACAGAATTGACCGAAGCCGGGTGGTTGGTACCTGCTTGCTATTCTGGGTCAAATTGTAGTAATACACTTCCTTCTTGGAGGGCTAGGAAAGGATCACTACTGAGATGGGGGTCTGCAAAGGAAGTTCAGAGGAGAGTAGTTGGTATGAACCCCAGTTATAGATACTGAGAAGGCAAGGATGTGTTCAGAAAGACAGTGCTCAGTGTTGAGGCTAACTGCAGAAACGAGATGTATATCCAAAGGTCAGAAGTTTGAGAATCAAGAGCAGGACAGGGTACGGCATGAGGGATGGTTGTTATGGGCAGTTCTTAAAGAAGGGGCTGATGCTGTGGTGCCTGGTCCCTAGCGTGTGATGTCACTGGGCCCAAAGGAACCACAGTGAGATCAGACTCCATTATTTTTCAGGGCGGTCTCATATGGGTGAGAGGGCAGGCTTTTTTTTTTTTTCTTTAGAATTATTTCATTAGATCATAAATGTACAATAGCTTCTTAACCCTACAAATGCACTTAAGATTTTTTTTAAAGGAAAAATGTTATGTCTTATTATTATACTATGATCCCGGCTAATTGCTTTTCAAAACCTTGGGAAAAAAATCTTTAAAAAGGTTTCACATGTCACCTGAAACGTACAAATTTAAAATTAGCAAAGAAGGATGCTCGCTACTCTTATAAATACCACTAGAAAGTGTAGAGGTATAGGTGGGGCTTCAGGGAAGTCAGTTTGGAAAGGTAGAGGACCCAGCCATCTGTGAACAAGGGACATGAGGCCAAAGGTCCTCAGAGGGAGGTGGTTCATGCATTCCACATGGCTGTGGAACCTGAATGACAGACGTTGGGTGTGTCGGTGTTTATGAATGGGATCTAGAAAAGTAACTTTTTTTTTTTTTGGCTAAGTTTCTCTGGACTTCAAGCTAGGCACATGGAAGTGTACTTAAGAAATCACAGATTTTTTTTTTTTGTTATTGTCTTTATGTGTGTGTATAAGCTAATCGAAATCCCATTTATTCCAAGCACAGGGAGGAAATTTTAATTTCAAAGAAACTGTAGTTATTTCAACCAGACTAAAGCTTGAAAAGCCATTTGGAACCTGAAACTTCTCCCTCCGTTTCTCCGGGGACACATGTTTTTTGCTTCTGTTTCTCTCTGTGTATCAGAGGCATTTTCCCCCGCAGGAGACTTTCTCTGCTTTTTCGTCTTGCATGCAGGCCAACTTGGCTGCCAGCACCGTGATAAATCAGACCATCGCTGGCTGGGGCTATCTATTAGTTCATGTTTTTCCAAGGGAGAAGTTGCTTGGGTGCTGGGAAGCCAATGGATTGGCTGGCTGGGGCCCATCCCTGATCTCATCACCCATAGCTGGAGTGACAGAGATGTAGCAGAGGCTGGAATAAATAATGAAACTGTGCAGCCCCAAAGTCTTCCATCTGCTATGCTGTGGACTGTCAGGCTGTGGAATCTGACCATCCCTCTAGGAAGCAGAGTGACAGAGGCTGGCGCCAGCATGGCTGGTCTAAGAAGGGAACAGTGTCATGGCTGTGGGATAAGAAGGGGCTCATCGCAGGCAGGAGCAGCACTGCTGGCCCTTGCATCTTCCTAGTCTGCCTTTGGTCCTGGTGTGTGCCCTTCCCTTTTTGTTGATTTTTGAGGTGTGCTTCAATATTGTCAACGGCTGTCCCAGAGCAGTGCACCCTCGCCTGCCAGGACAAGCAGCTGGTTTCACGGCCATGAGAAAGCTACAACTCTCCCCCAGGTAGCTAAGACATGGGGTAGCTCGGTCTCTCTATGGCTTTTCAGTTCTGAACAGGGCTAATGGATTCCAAGTTCTGTGCAGAGGAAGCTCAGAGAGGCCACACGAGGTACGTAATCTTGCTTTGAGAGCAGGTGATGGCCTGGCAGCCTTAGCGTTTGAGTAGATGTAGAAGATGTGAGGTCTGAGACACGAGCACAGACAGGGGCCCACCCCTGCGACCCAGCTCCGTCTCTCCCCACCCTTGCTGTGTCCCCCACCGCGAGGACTACA
>KE761216.1:251-27731 GCA_000465285.1 Eidolon helvum | reverse complement strand
TAATAATAATAATAATAATAAAACAGACTGTAAGTGAATACCAGATATGCACATATCAACATATATCTTTAAAAAGTTTCTATCTAATTTAGCATCTTTTAGCCAGATTCAACACCTATTTTCATTTAATACTTTACTATGGGTACTTTGTTAAGATAATGAATAAAATGAATTGGAAACCTGCTTTCCAAATGATATGCCTTTATATACTACTGTATGTTTCAGATATTTTGTAACTAGATCCCTTTAATGACCCACTGCCTGTAAAACATGCACGTCCTGCTGCTTCCCCTGTTGAAATAAACACATACAGTCTCGTCTCCATGTCAGCACCTGATTCACCTAGCGATGGACCTTTGTGATTTATTTGTCTGGATAACAGATGCATTTAGTATCTATAGAACAAAGTAAAGCTATATGACTTCTACTGAGGTATTTGACCCTGGACTTTAACTGCATTAGCCTGAGCTAAGTAGCTTCATTTCCCTCAAATAAATAAGACCTACAGAGAAACTAAAAAGTTATCCAAATTTTTTTGCTTACTTCACAGAATAAAAAGACTATCATAAATATGCAAATTCAAATCAACCTAAAATAAATTAGATATACTAGTCACAGCAAATCTCAGGTTTCAAAATATCGTGAAATAACAAATAAGAAGATAAATAAATGTGTTTTATTATCTATCCGTACCCATGTTTCCCACATTGACATCAGCCATAACTTCTATCTGTTCTCTATCTCTTAGGTAGATGTTTCGCTGCTCTGACTCTTGCTAATAAAAATAATTCTTTTCAGTTCGCCTAACCAGCTACCTACCTCTCATCTTGAGATGGTCTTATTCTGAAATACACAGAGAAGGTAAATAAGATGGTAACATAACATTAAGAACACTAGAGGTAGTACTAAAACAATAACGTGAAATACAAGTAAAAGGGTTTTTTTAAAAAATTAAAATAAATGATAGCTTTAATTCTGGATTTATATAATCCAAAATTGTAGAAGAACATTAAAATAAAATGTTACACCTAATGAACATTGTGTAGCAGAGGGAATTCAAACACACATTGCAATATATTACTTTATACCGTAGGGGGAAAAAGCAAAATAAAAATTATGAGCATCACAAAGGCACAAAGCTCACTTTACGTAACTGAGAACAATTGACAAAAGTAATTCATAATTATTGTAACTCTATTTCTCGGTTGGTGAGCATGCCTTGGTGGCCTGTTTTGTTTAATGCCATATGATATTTAATACCACTGTAGTGACATATCTTGTTAAGATGGAGTATAATGGGGTTGTCCAAAAAGTTTCTTCAAATCACAAACCTTCATTTTTATCTGAGGCACTCTATTCTCCAGAGAACAGTGCTATTTAAATACATGACATTTGTCATGGAGACATGGTTGTCCATTGTGAAGAAACACATATTAAATCCATCGAAGAGAAATTCTCTATGAAAATATTTGGAATTTCCACACCCGCCCCTACCTCAAACTTTTAAATAAGGTTTGATAACTAGACTTTGAGTACTAGACTTATTAGGGGGATCACTTTGTAAATTATATAAATGTCTAACCACTATGTAGCACTCCTGAAACTAATGTAAAATAATATTGAGTGTCAACTGTAATTGAAAAATAATAAATAAATAAGCATTTGATCAATTCTCTTTTGAATCAAGAAACATTTTTCTAATATCTTTCTGGAAACTTTTAATTTCCTATATTTCCACAGTTCTCTAGCTCATCAAATAATAAAACATGTGTTCATTAAATTCATAGCAACAAGCTGTACATACTGTCTAATACTTTGAGAGACAGTATTATTATTTCAAATGATCTCAACATCTTGTAGAGATTAGAAACAAAAGAAATAAGGCAAAAAGAGAAAGCCAATCTCAAAAGGCAAACCCAGTGCCACTGAGCTAGGGGTAATGATTAAGGTAGAACTTCATGGTATTGGAGAATTACAAATTGAATGATTAGCATAATGAATGCCAGAATCATTGAGTAGTCCTTATTACACCTGTTCACAGTTAGGCTCTCCACATCGACATGATTTTGAAAGCCCATCCTCTAGGAGAAATGTCCAGACCAAGGGTTAGAAAAATGCACCCTGCAGACCAAACCCAGTCCATGTCCTTCTTTTAAAGGTAAACAAGGTTTTATTGCAATACAATCATGCTGATTCATTTCTGTATTGTCTTTGGCAGCTTTCATATCAAAACAGCAGTTGTGCAGTTGCAACTGACTGTGTGGTTTCAAAGCATTTATTTATGACCTGGCCCTGTACAAAAAACATTTACTGACTCCTGGGCTAGACAATGCATACACACCATTATTTTTGGAATAACAGGATTGGTAAATCTTCTAAATTATTCTAATGTAAAGATTCCATCTACAGAGGTGCTTTATTACTTATTTTGCCACTGCATTCTTCTATTTCATTTCATAAGTTCAGATTTTCTCTTCCTACACACATCACAAAAGTGACATATCATGTCAAGCCAAGTGCATTAACTTTGTGGTAATTTCTGCTACTCACAACCTGATAATCTTTAGTTGGATTCTCTCTACTTTAACTCTTGTCATTATCCTAGTTAACTCCAACATCCATGTAGATGACACAGTCAACTTAAAACTTCAAAACTGCTTGACCTGCTGATCTTTGAAATTCTGGCTTACCTTCTTTAAGAGTGTTTTCCTCATTTACAAAATAGAAATAATAGCATCTATCACCTAAGGTCGTCGCAAGAATCAATGAGATGATGTATGGTAATAGTTTTGGTCACATGGTGATTTAAAAAGCTTCGAATTTGGGGAGGGCTCAAGGTGCGAGGGTGTGGTACAATGTCTTCTCTGGCTCCTCCCACTACTAATCCACCTTGTCTTGGTACCTATGGTATACCTCCATATATTTGTTGTCTGTTTACAACACATCCTTTTGAACTTCTTGACTCAATGAAACATCATGTTCTTCTTTCCCTCTTCTTCTCAATCCCCAATCAGCTCTTAAATTCCTTTCTGATACAGAGCTATCATTCAACCTCAGTTTTGCCATTTCTCTAACCCCAACCTCCACCAAAAAATTAAATAAGGAAACAAACAAACAAATATAAGTACATGGAACAGGAAATTGTATTGGAATTCTCCAAATCCCATTGCCATTTTCAGATTTTTATTTTTATACCTTTATTCAAATTCTCTCCCCCTTTATATCTACTGCTATCCTGCTATACTACTTTCTTCTTTCTCACCATATCCTACCAATCTTCAAATCTAGTGTTGGCTCACATCCTCTGTATCCATCTTTTAACATAACCTAGCAGATTTTATCATGCATGCAAATAATTCATTCATTAATCTCTTATCAAAATTTCTGGAGCTTCTCAACTCAAATGGCCTTCTTCCACCATTCCAGTTCAGCCATATACTTCTGTGGTAACTTTGGATTTTATTATCACTGTGTCTATCCCACCCCTGAAATATTTTACTCCAATATCCTGCACTCTGGTCATAACTATATCTTACTGTTTTCTCAATCCCTTACTTTCAGTTAATCTGCTCACAATTCACTAAGACATAAAGTAAATTTAGATCTATTTTTTCTCAGTCTCTCATCCTTCACAACATCTAGTTCCATGTCTTTTTCTATCTAACATAGATTATCACACTCCATCATAAAATCTTTATCATCAAATTTTATTTTGCCACATTTACCACAAATCCTCACTCTGGAATCAATCCAAACATGTACCTACCGAATATGGGAACCAAAGACAGTCTCTGTAATCAGAGGCACTGGATTTGGGCAACATGATATAGTGAACATGTTATTTTTCCTCTAAAAAATTGATCTTTCTGTGCCCTAAGTCTTTCAATGGTAGCACCATTCTGCTTATAACATAGATCGTAAATTCAGATTCATTATTGACTTCATACTTTTGCCTATTAAATTAAGTGGTGGGAAATTACCATTAATATTTACATTGGTTGATTTCTTTGTGTTTTTCCAGTTATCGTTGAGATTTCTTTCTATCATTTAATATCTAAATCATTTCAAAATATGCTAATTCATTGCTTTTTCCTTGCCTCCTACCCAACATTGTCAAATTTCTTAAAGCAATATCTTGTTTGTAGCTCTATAACATTCAAAAGTTGAATTAATTCCTTTAGCATATAGAATTAATTTCATAACCCTTATCCTCACATTGAGGAGCTCCTATATTCCAGTTTGTAATAATATGTCATGCTCCTACTTATTACTTATACCTTTATTATCATAGGCTTTTTAACCATTACACAACACATTTCGCATTTAGTTTTCTGAACTTCACCCCCTTAATTGTGCTTTTCTGTTATCTGAAGTGCTCACTTCATTTTCTCTTCCTCATCTCTGACTTGTGAAATTCTTCCTACTATTCAAGGGACCTTTCAAATGTCACCTTTTTAAGATACTCTCACACCTGAACTATTTCTCTCACATTTGTATCTCCATAGTCTTTGCTACTCAGAGTGTGGTCCTTGAACTAGCAGCATCAGCATCAGCTTGGAGCTTGTTGGAATTGCAATATCTCAGGCTCCATCTCAGAACTACTGTATCATACTCTGAATTAAAAAAAAAAAAATTCCTACGTGATTCAGAGAAAACACTGAAGTTTGAGAGGCATTGCTATAGTACAGCTTCTTATATGTCAGTTATTACAATGGTGACTTGCATTACTTTGTACACATAATTTTAGTAAAAGAAAGTTAGGGTCTTGATGTCTCAAAAAACCTAGTTCCTGCCCTGACTCTACCTACTTGTGTTATATTTGGGAAATCATTCAGTTTCACTGAACCTTGGCTTCGTTTTTAAAAACGGAGAAAATAATACGTAATTTGCAGGGATATTTGAGGGTTAAATGGCATTACTTCTGCAAAATCACATTGCGCAGGAGCTGGTACATATGTCTAATAAAAGCTGATTTTC
Source organism: Eidolon helvum (assembly GCA_000465285.1). Taxonomy (NCBI): domain Eukaryota; kingdom Metazoa; phylum Chordata; class Mammalia; order Chiroptera; family Pteropodidae; genus Eidolon; species Eidolon helvum. Next base: position 22,754 of record KE761216.1, on the reverse strand, counting down.
TGTTTTCCTTCCCTCCGTGCTAGAGTGAAATTTCTTGGTGGGAGGGAGGAGGTTGTGTTTTATACATGTTTCAGTTTCCCCAGAGACTCAGGACAGTGTAATGTCCCTACTTGGAAGCTAGCTTCAGGAAAGCAGAATGCTAGTCTGCTTTCTTACTTTCTATTCCCACCTAGAATGGTATATTTTGGGGGGAAGGGGGCAGCTTTGTAGTGAATGACTATTGTTAGAGAAAGTCATAGCAATATAATCCTATAAAAAAGGTTTAGAAATCCTAGATTAGTCAGTATACAGAGGAAAAGCCTGAGACAACTTGAAAAACTGAATTCTAACACAAGCTTATTAAATAAAGAAGAATTACTATTTCTCATATGTACATAAGATAACTATGCACGCTTTTGGAGAAGAAGAAGAAGAAGAAGAAGAAGAAGAAGAAGAAGAAGAAGAAGAAGAAGAAGAAGAAGAAGAAGAAGAAGAAGAAGAAGAAGAAGAAGAAGAAGAAGAAGAAGAAGAAGAAGAAGAAGAAGAAGAAGAAGAAGAAGAAGAAGAAGAAGAAGAAGAAGAAGAAGAAGAAGAAGAAGAAGAAGAAGAAGAAGAAGAAGAAGAAGAAGAAGAAGAAGAAGAAGAAGAAGAAGAAGAAGAAGAAGAAGAAGAAGAAGCAGCAGCAGCTGCATATTAAACTACAGTTACAACAGACTAAAAGTATGTCATTGCTTATTGTCCCATTTTCAGTTACCCAAATGTAACTGTGGAGATGGAGCTGAGCTGAAGTTACCGGTGAGATCAAGAGAAGATGAGAGAGATTTCTTTCTCTCCAGTAGGAATTCTCTTAGAAGAATACAGAATTTCCTACACATTAAGACTACCAGGCCTAACTCAATGGGAGAAAAAATTTTAAATACCTCCTAATTTTCACCAAATAATTCTTCAGATTAAAGTCATAATAATTGAACAATGACAAATCCCTATCATATACAAATTTTTTTTTCTAATAAGCGTTGTTTAAAAATAGGGCACCATAAAAAGTTGTGATATTTTCTTTCCTCAGGATCTTTGTTAACAGGACTGACTTTGACAGATTCAGAACTGCTGTTCAGAGTTAAATTATTTCTTCTGTCCTTTCGATCCTAGAATACTACGATTCGGCATTCCAGCAGGACAGAGCTGCAGATACTTTAAAAACTACAGATAAGTTGGCTCCCTTTATTTCCATGTCCCTATCCAACTGACATCAAGAATTCACTTCATTCTTATTCTCTAAGAGTTTACCAGGTTTCATGAACTGTGAGAGTTCACATCATGTCCGCTGTCCTGAGTACATCCTTAACCCCAAATCAGTATATTTTCTCTTTAGCCCTTCGGGGCTTGATATATCATTTCACACAATGCAATTTCACATAAACTATAACTGACCTTTAACGTGCCAGTGACTGCATCGAATGTTATGGTAAGTTTTTTAATGACTGAATAATTTGGGGATCGTTGTAGAAATATAAAACAACAAAGGATGTGAGGGAAAGAATGAATTGTTTAACAAAGAGGGTTAAAAGAACTTTTTTCCTTGTGCTTGTGAAACCTGTCTGTGCCTTCTTACTCTCTATTTTACCTCTTCCTTTTAGCATTTAATATTACATAATGTCCAAAAAGTCAACCATATTGAGGCCTATATCTTTTTATCATCGACCAATCCCCAAATTCCACAAGTTGAATTATAAAAGTTGAATAATAACATAGACCTTTATTGTAGATTTTCTTGAAAGAGAAAGCAGGATTTACATAAAGCACCAAGCTGTGCTAACTCATACACACTCACTGCTTCATCAGTCTGACCCCCAAAACCCCCACAAAGGCTGTTCAGAAATTGCTCTGTCCCCCCTCATAAGCACATATAGTCTCCACACTGCCTTGTCTCTCTCCTTCCAGTGTGAGCCCACACATGGTCTTCTCTACCAATACTGCCCTCTGCAAACATAGCCATGTCTTATATTCTGACTCTTCCCCATCAGGGATCAGCCTAATTAGAAAAACAAGAAACATTTATGAATTACATCTAATCTGTGTTCAAGGTCGCTGGCCAGTGCTAGAAAAATCAGTTGAGGAACCAAGAACATTTGCATGATTTGGGCTCTCGAAGGGTATTAAGGACTACAGGTTTGTGTCCCCCCCGCCCCAAATTCACACGTTGAATCCCTAACTCCCAATGGGATGGCTTTAAGATGTGAGACCTTTGGGAGATAAATAGGTTTATATGAGGTCAGGACAATGCAGTCCCCATGATGAGATTAGTGTCCTTGTAAGAAGGAAAAGAGACCAGAGCTGTCTGTCTCAGCTATGTTAAAAAAACAGTGACAAAGTAGCCATCTGTAAACAGGAAACGGGCCCTCACCAAGAGCCTGCCCAGCCCGGCGTCCTGATCCCAGACTTACAGCCTCCAGAACTGTGACCCCCCCCCCCCCCCTGTTTAAGCCACCCAGTCCATGATTATTTGTTATAGCAGCCCAAATTGACTAAAACAAAGAACGTGCAATATGGTTAAAGTGGAAAAAAAAAAAGAAAAAGAAAAGTGCTAAGGATATAATTAAATGTTGTAGAAGTGCTATGAAAGAAACAACAAATTGTTAGTGGGGGGGACTAGGAAATGAATATCCGAGAACAAGGCATTTAAGCTATGAGCATAATTTCAATATGCATAAAATGCATTTCAGACTGAAGAGAGACGATAAACATAGCAGATAAATGTAAAAGCACATTACATATTTGAGGAATATCGTATTGACATTAAGATAACTGGAAAATAAAGAACATAAGGAAATGGAAGAATGGTGGGAAACGAAATTGGAAAGTCACTTTGAGAATACTCAGTCTTCCAACAAAGATTTGGGCATCTACAGTGTGCCAAGGATACCGTACTGGGTGCTGGGTTAGATGCTAAGTAAAGGTGCACACATAATTCCACCATGCGATTATGTAATAACATAGTGCCATAAGTAAGTGAGAATTGTAAACTGTGACATGCAAATGAAGAAGAGGTTAACAGTCCAGAAGCAGATGGCATGGGGGCCTGTCTGAGGAGTCAGCGAAGGCTTCCTTGAAGAGGGATACTAGAGTGAAGATCCGAAGGGTTCTGTTTCACTAGGAAAATAGATGAAAGGACAAGAACATTCTAGACAGGAGAAATGGCATGTTCAAAAGAGCACAATGTGAGGATGAAAATTAAGAGTTAAATCCGGAGAGGTAAACAGGCAACAAACTATGTATGGCCCCAAATCCATCGCCAGAACTTTGAGGAGCCATTGAAGGTGATGGGTAGTATTAATCTGAGAAAGGTACTTTTCTGAGATCAGAGAAGTCTATTAGGCCAAGAACTTGGCGTATTAAGGGTATCTCATTTAGCATACTGGCTGAATTTCTAGAAACAGGAGGACTGAATCAGCGATAACTGAATCATCCTTACAGATATCTAAGCTCTCAGCATTATCTAGACAGACAGAAGGATCAAGTCACTCCTTCCCCCTCTATCATGTCCTGAGATCATGGCATGCCTCCAGCCACACATGCTTGCCGCTCCAGTTCATACAACGGTCAGTACTTTCATGCTGCGCTGATGTTTTCGATGGCCTTTAGAATGTCAGAACACTAGTCCCTAACTGTCTATAATCTTTATCTGGCTCTCCCTACCATTTCATTAAGTTCCTTCAGCCACTTGCAAAAATTAATATTTATGTTTGGTGATATATTTTTTGCTCGATTTTTTTGGGGGGGGGTCCATTACATTTTCCGGTAGCTACTCTGAGTCAAAATTACTCACAGAAATTATACAGTAATACCAAAAAGAGACACTGAAATTGAAAGCATTTTCAGTATGGTACACTGACAATCATTGGCTGAGAGAGCAAGTCTAGCATAGCATGCCACACTAGCTCTTATAGGTTGAGAGGTTTTGCTGCTTAGACAGCTATATTCAGAGAGCTGATGGTTGCATTATATATGGGTATGCATATAGGTTATTTTTAGAAAATAGATTTAGAGACAAATAGCATTATCACATGTCAGGTCATTATAACAAATTGGGACCCAAAATTGAGCTTACATATATTGGAAGAGATAAGTTTGTAATGATAACAATCATGTGGGGTTTTTATGATTGGCAATATTTTTGTTTAATATTAGTTAAAGTATAAAAATTAACAGTGTATTTAGGAGAACATTTTTGGTGCATAAAATTATGAAAGCATTAGTAAGGTAAGCTAGAAAAAGCAAATACTATATTCTTACAACCACAAAAATGACAGTTCCAATTTGAGAAAAGTCCTTGCTAAAAAGAACTGCACAGTGTCACTCCTGGTAACTTCTGTTACTAGATCTGCTCCTCAAGCTAATAACATTATAATGAGCAAATGCATATGCAAATGTGGTAACTAATAATCACAGGCAGAGAGTAACATGTGGTCCTGTGAGATTCACATTGTGGGGGGAAGGGGTTAAGGTATAAGGGCTTTGAATAAAGAGAGGACGAAAAATGAGATTACAAAACAAGAAATGATCTGAGTGATAAATACAGAAGAACTCACAGAGCCTGGGATCTTGAGAACTTTGTATGATTGTGTGGGACACTAGCTTGTTCATTTTAGTAAATGAATAAACGCTGGACAGGAAGGCAATAAAATTCACTCACTCAGTGGATTCTGTTAATTGGCTTAGTCTATAGCAACTGTGGCATTTTCTCTTTTGAATGTTCCCCTTGCCCATGGATAGCTCCAAAGAAGTTTGAGCCAGGTCAAGAGAATTAGGGTAACAAAATCAAGGGAAAGATAATAAGGCAGTGGTTTATGTGAAAAAAAAAAAAATCCAGCTTCTGTGGAACAGGGATTTAATAGAGGGCAAGAGTGGATTAAAAGAGGCCAGTAAAAAGATTAAGGTGGCCACCTAAGCGAAAGAAAATGATTTCTTAGACTAGACCATTTCATGTCATAACAAATAGTTCTAGGCTTATTCTGTTGTCCCTGATCAGTCATTCTGAAGTTCCACTGCACAATAAAACCAGGACAATTTCTTTTTGGTGCAGTGTAAAGTCAAGAAGAAACATCTGCTTCTCTTTCTGACCCCACACCACTCCAATCCATTACCCTCTGATATTCCCAGTCCTTTGTAGGATCACACTCTCTACTACCTTTTCATTACATTCTTCCAGAGTTCTAGCACCTTTCTAGCATAGGTGCCAGTCATGGGCAGTTTTCTGGGCTTCGTCTTCACTGGCAACTCTTTTGCAAGGTGGCAAGCAACAAGCAACGATACAATGCCCCGTGTACACCTTGCATCGCATATTGCTATTTCAGGCATTCTCACAGTTACTCTTCAAAGAAAGCCACATATCCACTCCCGGAGTGAAAACAAAAGAAAAAAAATAAATGGAGCCTTGAGGGAATTAAAAGACCTGGGCCAAGTCACACATAACTAGCTAGTCAATGACGAGGCTGATTTGAACCCAGGTCTTCACTGCCGTTGAAGGCGCAGACCGTCTCACGACATTGTGCTGCCTCCTAGTGGAACATCTGCCTTTGGCTCCTTTCGTAGTTCACCATACCAAAAGGGTCAATATTATGTTTGAACTGCTTCGAAAATATCCAGCTCCCGGTATAGGGCATAGTGTTGAGCTTAAAAGAGGATTTACTTTTTTCTTAGACTTTTAGTTATCTATCATTGCCAAGGGAGGGGTGATCAATAAGCTGTCTACCTTAAGTCTTATGGTTAGTTTTTGTGGGAAATAGGGAATAATTTTTGACTGTTCTAAAGGAGTTTACTACCACCGGTGATAGTAGCTGGAAATATAATACATCACATAGAAATCACCGAGCGTGGCTTAATAAAATGAGCTCGGGATGATGCATTTTCAATAAACACAGGATGGAGGAACAAGAACTCAAAATAGCAATAACAGCAACAATGCCACCTACTATATGCCAGCTGTGTTCAAGTGACTTTTGACATTGAGTCCTTTCATCTGCTATGAGGGGGAGGCATTTTATCCATTTTATGTGTGAGGAAACTGAGGTTTAGAGAAGTCAAGTGACCTGTGCAAAGACACACAGCTCGCAAGTAGGGAAGCTGGATTTATAATCCAGAGTTGACATACCTTAAAACCCTTGGTTTTTCTACTATGTAATTCTATCTCTGTGTAATAAATTTCCATGTAAAAAATTAAAGAAAAAATTTAATTCATTTATGTAAGGCACTATAAGAAGTACAGTGAGGAAAACAAAAATAAATTATGGTGTCTCCCCTCCAAAAGCACACCATCCGGTAAGAAACTTCTATAATATTTATCAGCTTTTTAGCAGTCTAACCATATCTTCAAAAAACTATCTCCTATATGCCAACAAAGAATATTTTCCTCCTTATGTGCTTTCTATTTTAAATTGTACAAGCCACCATTTCAAAGTAGTCATCAACATTTTTAACTTGACCTTTCTATCCATATATCTATGTTTCGGTACATAGATATATCATACATATATGTAAGACATACAAATATAGATATATAGATCAGATACAAGCTAAAACCTTTTTTAAAAATTTATTATTAGCACCAATTGAGAAATTGAAGTACATGACTGCTTTTGTTTGATATGGTCAGATGAATGGATTCAATGCTATTAATATATAAGGCATTTTCAGTATTTTCTTACTTTTCATTCAATTCTCTGGTCATTGAATCATACTTCTCTTAGAAATATGTACAAATCTATTTGATATATTCTAATTTTAAAAAGTTAACAAAGTACCAGAACAGTCACACATATGATTCCATCACAGACTTGATCTTTTGTAAAAAATAATTATGGAGAAAAAATAATAGCAACTTTTATGTTCCAATTATGTTACAAATATAGGCAGTAATTTTGATTACTGAAGATATATGTCAACCGAAAATACGACCAAGACTCATTTTATCTTGACCGTCAAATAGCCAAAAGACAAGACTGGCACTCATCAGTGACTAGTCCTGGATTTGACCTGATGACCTGAAAGTAACAGGTTTCTTACTTCCCTTTTCTCAACCCAATCTCTGAAGGTGTTCACTCTCCCTAGTCTGACATCCCCAGATAGGAACTGAACACATAAAGCAACAGATGGCCTTGAGATTTCTAGAGACGTTGAAATGTTTAGTGTTTTCATTTGGGTCTTCCTTTGCCTTTCTAGCTTGACAGTTTAAAATTGTTTTATTTTTTCTATAGCATTCTGTTTAGATGCTCTAAGTTGAATTTTTGCACAAACGACCATCAAATACGTTTCAGATGGAGGAGAGATGAATCCTTGCTGGAGAGCCTTTGCTGAGTAATGCAATCCCCAGAGAGCCAGAGCAGCACTCAGAGACAGATGCTCAGTGAACTAACTGTCTCCTAACTGCAGGGGTGGCCTACCTCCTGTATAAATGTAAAGCCCCATGAAAGCTAAAAATAAAGGGGAACATAGGAAAGTAATGTAATGTGCTCACCATTTGGGGCTTCAGAAGTGCATGCAAGATTTCCCCTTGGGATCACTCGACTTTGTAGTTTGTTTCTCTGTATGTCCTACATCGTTACCTTCTTACAGACACCTGAACTATTCATGTTTCCTTAACTGGAGCTATGCTCTTAAAAGCAACCCCCCAATCCTTCATCGCAAAGAAGGTCATTATATAGTAGATAGAAATCTTAAGAGGAAAAATCCTATATCAACTGGTGGCATAATCCCCAAGGGGAAACAGACTTTAGTTGAACAATCAGAAACCTGGCCTGCTTTATGGTGTTTACACTGCTGCTTGCTAATGGATCACCATAAAGGAAGCAAAAGGGCTCTTACACCATTGAGTAGGCTATCATGGGAGTCTTCTGAGTGTGCCTTTTTTATTTGCTGCAGTCAGGTTAATGAGCTCACCAGCCCACTTGATGTTGAGGACTTTGTAACAAAGCAATCTCTCATTAAATGCTGCCTGGCACCACTCTCTTGAAGCAAAGGGACATTCAGATTATTGAATGCCTTTGTACTCCTCGTTCCTACCAGGCTGTGAGTCCGGCAGTGGCATCAGTCCCACACACTTCCTGGCAGGCGTCCAGTCATCCGCCTGCCCTCTTCAAACTGCATGGGCATTTGCCAATCTAAGCAGCACTGGTAGGCAAACAAGCATGGCACACGACTACTCTGGCTGAGAGCCAAATGTGCAGCTGAACAATCTAATTTGTTTCTACTGTAGAGGGAAACATTCTTCCCCATTCTCTCCTATTCAGTTGAATTTACATGCAAAAGTTTTGTTATGGTACAAAAGAATGCGCATTTATCTACGTTTCCTTTCTGCTTTTACACCTTTTTAGTCTCCACAGTGCAGGTCATGATTTTGTCCGTGGCTTTATTTTAAGTACCTCCTGGCTGACAGTTTCTTCAATGAAATGACCCCAGAGTGTTATCAGCTAGCGAGCAGGTGTGTCTCTATTCAGAATCTTGCAGACACAAGTGCATCCTGGGTAAAGAGCAATCTTAATGCACAATCCAGCTTTTTTGGACATTGCTCATGAGATGTAATGGTTCACTGTCATATAAAAAAAACTAATTAGATTTTTAGAGTGTTGATATTGCCCCAAAATGCTGACCCAAACTGAATCGCATAATTATTTTTAAAATACATTTTTTCATATTTTAATAGTTATCTTTTTGCTATTAATAAGTTTTCTTTCTAAGCCAGTAAATCCTTATTTTTTAAAAAAAATTGAGAGCACATAAAACCAATGCTAAAAAATTAAGAGCCTTTAAAATAGTTCACTTATATTCTTAAATTTGTTTAATAACATAAAGAAGGTGATGGAATGTAAATTCAGAACTGCTCCCTGAAAAAGATTCAAACCAGTGTAAAAAAAGTATCAATGTGTAGTTTGAATACACAGCAAATAGCTGTAAGAAAGAAGATAAATAATCTTAAAACTAGCACATTCTTCTCTCACGCTTTTAAATATCAGAATGGGAGAGTGATGTAACGATACTAATTTATCTTGTTTTTTCAAGCGTGATTGCTGTGTCATATTTCCATTTATATCATAAGATATGCAGTTTAGGAAATAGCAGCAGTGTGGAGTATAAACCTACAGCCCTGCTCCATAGATAGTTTCTCCAGCTTACAGCATAGCTTACTTATATATATTTATAGTTTGCTTAAATAATAGTTGAAACACTTTAAAATTTTTTACATATTAGCTGTGTTCAGATAATCTGGTATCATATTTACTGGTTATTAAATATTTTTACATATATAATTTTAGGATAACCCTTCGAGAACAGTTTTTATTTCAGATCAGTATACTACCGATTAATTTTATGCCTGGTTTTAGGTGTTATCTGCTTACATAATAAAATAAATCTTTATTAAAAACCCTATCTAGTTCTCAATTCAGTCATTAATTTAGTTTAATGTCATTTGCTATGTAGTCTTTATAAATTGTCGATTAAAGAGAAGCATGGAACAGAAAAAGCATATTACTTGTCCAGTATATCTGTGTTCATTGTTTTAAGAAAAGAGTAAATTTAGATAACATTTATATTGCTTACCTTAATTTTTCCTAAAGGGGGGCGGGGTGAAGGTATTTTAAAACACAAACTGCTTACAGCAAAGCAAAAGAAAAAGTAAAAAGAGTAAGAAATGAGTTGGCAGGTAGATCGAGCTTTTTCACTGGAGGGGTATTGTGCTTAAGAATGCTTCACATTGATGAAAGTTTGTTCCATTTTCCAGGAATACATATATATTCACATCTTAGGTCAGTCTGTATATTTTAAGTCTTGGAAACAAATCGTTGATTTGATCCTCTAACTAGATCGAATGAGCTAACCACATATTTTGGTACTGTGGACACAGGCTACCTACAAGGTCCCAAACAAGTCTGTCTTGCTGATTTGAAGTGGTGAAGTTCTTTATTACTATAACCCAAGTAACTTGCTATCATCTTTACTGGTACATGATCTGTGGAAAATTGAGAAATGCCTGAATCACAAAGCACTGCAACATTAGTAGTTGTCTAATATAAACCAGTTTGCAACTTCAGAGTGTTTGTAGAGAAATGAATTAATCTGAAAACATAACTTATCACTATCTTTGAGAAAATTGCCCAGCAAAATGTTAGAATATGAATGATTGGTGTGAAATATGTTTAAAGAAAATGCACATAAATTCTTTATTTTTTACAAATGTTCACTTTATTACCTCAGTTGATTTTTTAAAAACCTTACAACATTATAATTTGATGATAGTCATCTTTTCTGATAGATCCTTTGTTCATTAAATTTTTGTTTCTAAAATAATAAATTAAATAAGAAATCTATATGTATGTGAGCATGGATGATCTGACATTAGGATATAGCTTATCCCATTAGACACTGGCCAATAGCTATTCAATTTTTTAAAAAGGTCACCTTTTAAATGAGTCAAGGTATAATAAAGGTATATATATATTATATAAGCACATTTTATAAGCATATCAAAAAGATCCTGTTATTAATACAGTGAAAAATATGAATAATAACAAGATTTTTAAAACCAGAATCATAACTCATCTTAAATGATTCGGATAAGCAGATTGGTTAGCTACACGCTCTGCAAGTGTAGTCTTCCATTTTTTATCTAGCTATTTATAGAAAGCTGCAGAAACAGCTGAGCTGACTGAAGTGATGTCACATTTGCTGATGGAATGGTTTGTTCCAGAGCACGCTCAGAGGCTGCACGAGTCTACTTACGGTTTGGTACGCAATCCTAAGCAGTGAGAAGGTGTAAACATGGGCATTTTTCAGCCCCACCAATCAATATTGCATTGATGACTTTCTACTGACCTTTAACCTCTCAAGGAATACCAATAGCACCAAACTGAATCTTCCCATCTTCAAGGGCTGCCTAGCATAAGCTACCAATTTTACAATCGATCAAAAGTCATCTCTGTGAATAAAGCTTGAGATTTCAGGCAACAGCAAGCAATTTTTGAAAGGTCAGGGCTGGGTTTTTATTTGCTTGACCTGTGCTTTCAACTTGTATCATAGTTCTTTATAACCACTAAAAGTAGTAAGAAAATTTCAGATTTTTTTCCCCATGTATTTTTAGTAAGCCTTTGGGCATTTTCACTGTCCCTAAAAGAATATGGTTGCATGGCAACCTTCACAGTTGCTATGGAGACTCCATGTGTAAGCAGCTGCTGCAATCAGCATTAACTCCAGGCTTGCAGGTTTGTCATTCCAATACATAGGGAGGGGGAAACAAATAGGACAGCGCATTGCCGTAAAGGGGAAGTCACCTAGATAATGTCACTCACAAACATATGTTCCACAATTATTCTTTCCACTGTTTTATTGCTGCAATTATAGCTAAACTAAGATTACAAAATTATATGGTTTTAATTTGCCTCTATTGACTATGTTTCACTTCCATTAAAATTAAGTCTGAACCCATTTATGTAGAAAACTGTTGGCTTTCTGGAAAAAAATTTTTTTGCTTTCTCATTTAATGTCAACAGGAAAAAAAAATGAATGCCCGTAGATACCTTTGTATGAAAAGAAAAAGCAACTTAGCCAAAATATAAATTAACCTAACACTCAAGGCATGGTCCCTGTCCCAAAGTTCCATCTGTATTTCCAGCATTTTCAGTTGTGTCAAGATAGACCACAAAGATGCCTCAGATGACACTGATTCAAGTCTTTAAAATGTAAGAAGAATTGCCAGTTAAGCCATCTTACGCCTCTATCCTTAACCCATCCCATCAAGCTTAAATATTGCAGCATGTGATCCAGTATCAAAGTCCTTAAAAAGAAAACTCAAGAACAGAGATGGTAGGAAAATCATCACTGATACTTCTTTCAAACTAATTTTTAATCTAATCCTGGTGGGCCTTCCTATGGAATGATTCTTTAATATCACAATATCTGATATATTCACCCCACAAAAGACAGGATTTTTTAATGCACAGGCTCAATATTATGAACTTAGAAATCATTTGCAATATAGCATTAATTGAACATATTTTTGCAAACATAGGTTTAATATCACCAAAATAATGATCACTTACTGTTTTTATTCAAATATTTTAATGTCTTATTTGGAGATGCAATACTTCTTTATGGAAAACTTAGGATTATCACTAATAATCAGTATTTTATTTAAAGACATTGCAATTCTTTGTTTTCTAATTTATATGACATAACACTCACTAGCAGACAAGCAAGTGAATAGTTTTTATGATGTTTAATTACACTCTAATGGCAGCACAGTATTTTTGCTCTATAATATAGAATGACCACTTTTTTACTTTCAGGTTTGGGATTTTTAAAAATAATTATGAATCCACAAAATATAAGATTTATCAAACATATTTCTGCTCTAAAATATAAATTACTGAAATGAAGCTGTGTTAAAATAAAGCCTTTTGTAAAACTTTAAGATTTACATAGGTAGTATCAAGTGTTAATGACAGATATTTGGTTTTAATATTTAAGTAGAAAACGATCATTATTATTTTTATTATATAACACTTAGAAGCTTCTATCCAGACATGTCAGAGAAGATATTTCTTGAATGAAATGGTGGTATATAAAGATCTCTGTGTGCATCTATCTATGTGCGTGTGTGTGTATACACATATATATAATACACATATATAAAGCATTAGTGGCATTATCTTTATATTAGTAGAATAATAAATGATAATAAAGCATAATTGCCCATTCTTAAAAGCTTTACTGAGACACATTTAAAAGGTGAAATTTAACAATAGCTAAAAGGTAGCACATTAATATGTTCATGATTAAAATATAACACACAAAATTTTCTGAAACTTGTAATTACCATTTTAATGGATCTTTAAGTAGATATCTAATTGCAGAATTCATAGACCTTATTTAAAAGAACCAAATGTTGAGTTATCCAATGTTAGGACGATTTTGTTAATCTGATGTTTTCATTTTTCACCTCTTAGCATATATTAAAGCTAACATTCATTTTTTAATTGCAGTATACTATAAAAATATGCATCTTCCCGCAGGCCTTATTCACTACCGTTGTTTGGGTGGAAGCTTATTTGGGTTTAGAGAATCAAGATACAGTCTAGAAACTGTGAAAATGAAAACACTGATAGACCCTTACGCATAGCAGTATTAGCAGGTGCTGCTGCAATACACAAATCCAGATAACATTAAGTGACCTATTTTTAAAGCCTGTCCAAGAAAAGCGACATCAAGAAATTGAATTCTTTGCCCTTTCTTTAATAGATCCTTGTCATGCAATCTTCAATCAGAAAGGGTGATCACCACAAAACAAATCCCCAACCTGAGACATACAACAGGGGCATCTTTTGCAGTTCTGTAGACTGGCGTTTATGGCCTATTCATTACAGCCTGCATTTTACTAAAATGTAGGGGAGGGAACTCACACACAAGTGAACGCGAACTTGCCAACAAGGATTTAAAACCAGATCCTTTAAATAATAAGAAATTTAAAATTCACATCAGATTGCTTTAAATATAGATCATTTCTCAAGACATTTTATATTAATCTGGAAGATACTACATTTCAATGTATATGTATAAATGACACTTTAACAACAAAAATTTCAGTTTGCACAATCGTAAGGTAAGATTAAATTTCCCATTGCAAAACTAATCAAACCATTGGAGTCTTTGAGTTCTATAATAATAGAATGCATCCCGATTAATATAGTAAAGGATATGTTTATAGTTGAAGATGCAAAATACATTTCAAAATGCTTTTCTGATGAACAAGCCATAAGTGCTATTTTCTGTAAAAGTGACATGAAGCAATTATTTGAATAATTTGAATAGGACTCCTTGTGATGAGAATAAGGTTTTATTTGGCCTGAATAATAGGAATTAGCTGTGTACATTAAATATAGCATGCCAGTTTCAACTGAATTATTTTTATAGCTCACTAAAATAAGACAAAAATGTAATCTTTTTTCTAACTTATCTGAAAATTTTTATAGCTATAGAAAATTTGCAATAGTATAACAAATACCCACATAGTTCTCACTTAATTCAACAGTGGTTAGCATTTTTTTTTGCCACATTTGCTTTCTCTTGGTCAAAAGTTGTTGATTATTGTCAATATCATGTTTCAACCTAAAACATATTTTCATATGCTGAACATTTGAACTTAAGCTACAAACATCATGACATCTCTCCCCTAAATACTTCAACATGTGCCTCCGAAGAGCAAGGGCATTCTGCTACATAAATCACAATGCCATTATCATGCCCAATCAGTTTAACACTGCTACAGCAGTATTCTCTTTTATAAAATTCATACATAAAATTTCTCCAGCTCTTTTGATAATGTCTTTTGTAACTTATTTGGTGGTGTGGGAAGGGGGACCTAGGATCCAATCAAAAATCATGGTCTATCTATTGCACTTAGTTATATTTCTCTTTAGTTGCCTTGAATCTAGAACAGTTCCTTAGCATTTTTCTTGCATGCATTAAAATTTTTGAAGAATCCATGCCAGTCTTTTAAATGTCCCACAATTTAAATTTCTTCTTTTTATTTTAATTCAATTTAGGTTAAACATTTTTAACAAAAAGTACTACTAAGGTAATGTTATGGCTGGCCATAAAAGATTACCTCTGGTAAAGACTTGTACCCAGCCTCTGTCCTGGGTGTGTTCATTTTTCTATTACTAATTTGAATGAATTGCTAAGAAAGCACAGTCATTTGCTACTGTCACTGAAAGTATGAAAACCTACAATTCATTTAAAATAATTTGGTTTATTATACTTTGGGTCTGAATTCCTCAACCATTTTCCTCATGGGACTTATAATGAAAATTTGAGATACCTGACCGCTTTGTGATTAAATTCCTCTCCCCCACCCCACCCACTTTCTGACAGCTGATAGGCTGTCCAGACTGGAAATAAAGGAGTTTACTGGCACCTTTATATTCTAAGGCTAACACAAAGAATTCTCCCAACATTGTTAAATATATACTATACTTATTATATCAGCACTTCTTTGGAATACCCAGCACAAAAGCAAAAAGCGAAAATTATTTGCCAAAAAAATAAAAAATTCTAGAGAGCGTATCTAAAGACTAAACATAATTGCTCGCATTTAAATTTTTAAAATAATTCTATAATTTTAAGAGTACTAAATAAAACAACAAAAATATTTTATCAACTGGAAAAATTCAGGGGGAAAATATATTTGATAGAAATTAAAAGAACTCCAAAAACCATCTCAACTCTCCAGTATCTACCTGTTTTCAATCTACCTGGCAACTTACATACACGAATGGAGTTTTGTCATGTTTTGAGCAACAATAATCAAAAGGGATCCTTAATACCTCTTCCAATCCCAATCAGTCATACAATATCTAGAGCTTGGTTCTGATCTGCAAATAGAAGATTATATTTGAAACACTTATACCCAATAGGCCAATTATATTAGAGTATGTGGATCTTGCAGCCTGTTTAAAGCCTTTCTAAAAAATGTAAAATAATATATACCTATTCTTGTCAACCTAGCAAGTGTGAAAATACCCCAAATGTGATCAATTTATTTGCTTTTTAAGCATTTAAAATTTGTTTTTGTTTTATTAGAACTCATGAGTGTGGAATTTTTTATATTAGAATGCTTTGTAAACTTTAAATCTTTACACAAGTGCTGCAAAAAGGAGGCCAAGTGAATTCAAAGGAACAGGGATAAAATCTCACATTTACTAGTAGCATTACATGTGGAAAGTCACCTAACCTCTCTGAGTCTTAATTTCCCTTATAAAATTTGGATGATAATTTACTGCCATTTAGGAGTAAATGTGTGAAAAGTACATGACACAGAGTTAGGTGCTAAGTTGTAGCTATGTAATTTTTTTAAAATCATGATCATAGCCCTAATTTCATATATTATACTACTAATAATAGACTTGCTTAAATAGGTCTGTAACATACATCTATTATAATCTTTCTTAGATAAAGATCTTCCTCCTTGGAAACCTGTGGAAAATTTAGACACATACACTGTGTTACAATTGTGTGGACATGCACAAACATATACATACAATTACTCATCTATCAGTGGGAAATTTGGGTGTTAACTATAGTTTTGCAGTGACAAAAGATATGTAATTGACTATAGGGGGAAAAAATAGCCACCTACTTTGTTTTCCAGAATCCTGGCACACCTGCATTTGATGATTCATAAAAGAAATATATGACAAAAGTGGAAAAGAAGAACTCTGCTTATACCCCTATAGCCAAGAATTTGCCCAAGAACATGTATTATTCTTGCTCTTAACATGCTTATCAAACCAAAAGATGGAAATTATTGCGAACCTGGCAAAGCCCACCATTAATTCTGAATAAGTAATACAAAGCAACAATCAATACTACTGTTTAAGAAGGGCTTTCTTAAATTCGGTTCAGTTTCTTTTTATTGTTGTTGTTGCGTATCATTATTTTAATTCAAGTTTTAGTATTACTTGCATCATTCAGAATAGTCAGGCAGTATTTTGTTTTGCCTCCTAATCTGGTTTAATATTCTTCTTTTAAACAGAAACCATAAGATTTTTTTACCAAAGAAAGAAGATATTTTTAAATGCTTCTCTTTCCCAACAGACCTATGTGTTAATAAATAAAGATAGCAGCATTAAAGTATGTAAGCCTTACTTAGTGCAATCTGTATAATAACTCTGTTTCCTAAAAAAGAAAGGAAGAAAGAATGAAAAAGAAAATCATAGTAATTTAAAAAAGAAACTGAAACTCTCCGTAGGCATTTGTTTGCATTTTCTGAAACACTAATGTATAATTTTTAAAAAGTACAGTATTCTTACATAGAAAAATTCAAAAATTCATCTTATTTAATAAACTTTAACAAAAAACTAAATCATTCATAAGACTTAGCTCTCTGAATATAAACTTATGAAGCTTACTGTGTTAGTTTATATTCGGAAAGAAGATTGCTCAGCTGAGAGCTCTCTGTTAGTCTTTAATGTCAGATTTGCTAAAGTTATCACTGAGTGCATTATAAATCAAATAATTTTAACATGATTTTTAACAATTGGAAAATATAAGCCAATCAACATTAGCACAAAGTTATAATAGCACAAAGTTTCCATATTTGAAGGCAGAATATGGAGTGTTATATACTAGATTACTGAATCAAAATAAATATTTGTTTATTTATAGCTGCAAAAAAGCAAGCATTTAAGAGCTGCAAATTTTTTCCAAACAAATCACAAAATCTTCTCTTATAGTTGATATCACCTCCAAGGTTTGAGTCAAGCTTACTAGGACTCACGATGTACATTCCAACCCAATATTATTATAATTGATTCTTTAAATTATTATACAAAATGTAATTTATTATTGACAAAGCTACATTTATGGCATTTTGTACAATAGTAATTGTATTTTAAAAAATGTATTACTTGTTTATTCTGATATTCAACTTATAGGCCCTAATCACATTCTAGCTTCTTAATAAAACAAATAGGTGTGGACCAGAGAGAATTTGAATGATCTAACAAATTTTAAAAATTGAATAGTCTAAAGTAAGTACTTGGAAGGTTTTTTTCGAAAAACCACTTTTTCTCCTCTACCCTCTTTTTCAACTGATTTTTTCCAAGATAGAGAAGAAAGATGTTTACATTATCATCTACTATAACCATAAAAATTTGCCAAAATCGTGTAGCCTTTTCTAATAACATAGTTTCCTATTACTGTCATTTTGATCCTTTTGTGTTTTACAGAGAAAATCTCTTGGGTCCTAAAAGCTATAATGCCCACTCCCATTCATGAGCATTTCCTTTATTATAGAGACTGGTGCAAATTAAATCAGTGAACAGAGATGTAATACTGACCCAAACCCATCAAAATTTTTGTGGAAAGAAGATAATCACATTCCAGGCTACTTTTGTGAGCTTTCATGGGGAATTCCTTTTAACAAAAAGTGATATAAAAATGATATTCACACAGCAAGGATAAGAACAGCAACTAAAGGTTTGAAAAGCCCACCAGGAGAGAAAATTCAACCCACTTATAATAAATCAACTGCTATATATTTCTCTAGGTTTAGTACCAAAAAAGAAGATGATATGAATCCATTTTTCTCTTCATATCCTTTTTAATCCAACGGATGAATACTATCCTACTGTTTCCAAATGCTTTTTCATTCTAATGGTAAAAATAACTACCAACAAGATGAGATTTCACTGTGCAGCTTTTACTAAAGACACACTATTGCAAAGTGTGAAATATATACATATACTTTTGTAAAGTCACTAATTGCTAACTTGTATTTTTAAGCTCAAAATATTTTCATATTGTTAGTTATATTATCAATATTCCCTCAATAGTAAAATCTTAAATACCAAAATAGCATCAAAGAATTTCGCTATTAAATAAATTTTATACATAGGACACTTTTAAAGCAATGTAGTTCTTGCAACGAATACCAGCAAACTGAATTAGTTTGGCAAACTATTAACCTACCTAATCTCAAATTCTTACTTCTTAAAAGCATGATATAGATTATTTGTACTCTTAGTAAAATGCAACAAAGAAAGAGGCTTTTGACAGACTAATCAAATTGACTTATAATAATCCCTCTATTTGGGAGGAGAGAAAATTATGAGAAAAGATTTTAAAACAAAGTACTGTTTTAAATGCTATACTCTACTATTAATTGCTCTAAACAAGAACTTTAAAAAAATGAAATTATATCAGCCACCCAATATTCCATAACTGTCAAAGTATTACTCTATTTTATAGCTCACATTTTTCTTGAATATACTTGATTTTTCAAAAAATTCAACTAACAAAATTTATTCTCTTAATGGGCTTCCTTTATTTATTATTCTGAAAAAGAATGACTCATGCTGACACTTGAGAAAGATCATTATTTTGACAAATACAATATTCACAGAAATCTTACAAAATGTTTCTTCTTGAGGTGTTGAAGGTAATACTTGTAAAGCTAGTTCTCTGATATGTTAATTTCTTCTCTTACCTAGACTCATATAGCCATTTTGTTTTGACTTTCACATTCACTTACTTTCTTACAAGCACATTTATCATATCTGAATGATGAAGATGTTCTTTTGAAATTTTGCACAATTGCAATGAAAATTAAAAGCTCTAAATGTAGAAGTAGAATTCTTACTTTATAATATTTTAAAAGACTTTTTGATAATCTGAATTGCCAGCTCCTAATATTGACCAATATTTACCTTTTATTTCTTAGCTCAGTCAACTACTATAGACTTTAATCTATTTTTAAGAAAATGATTGTCACTATTTTTGATTACACCAAACTATAATTATTAACAGTCAGGTATTACTTTATTCTCATAGTATACCTTATCAGCTAGCTACAGCTGTTTTTCTAAATTGAAAGAAAATGCTATTAATTATACCATGTGTATCACTCATATACATGAACTTTCTGACTATATATCATTCTAAATAGGTTAAAAGAGGTAATAGTTTTCAATATAATTTCAAACGCATGTATTCTAAAAGTTATACTCAGAAAAATGTTATGAAAGTATATTATCTCAACTATTCTCTAAGTTTAAAGCCAAATCTTTCTTCAAAATAGTCAATGTTTGTAACTGAATTGTTATTACTCCAAAAGAGCAGGAAGAATTTTAAATAATTGGAAATACGAAACAAAACTTTCAAGGAAGTCAAGGTTAAAGGAAAAAACTGTGGACATGTTAAACTATGTCACTTACTGCCCATGAACATTAGGTATCTTTCTCTCCTGGTGTGTCAGCAAAGCCACACACATTCTTTCTTGCTACAAATCTGTAAATCTAAAAAGGAGTAAAGAACATGAATAGAAAATCTCTTTATAGAATAAAAAAGCATGGGGTGTTATTAGGGAGAACTGTAAGCCCTGTTCTATTCATAGTAATTACAGGATCAGATCAGGTTGATGTGGGGGCCCAGGTCAATACCGTACTGTAGGTTCACCGCTTTAATCTCTTTCAATCCTATAGTCTGCAGTACTGGCTGCTCTGCTTGACTCACCAGATCACTGAAGGTAACGGGGATGTCATGGGAATTTTTGGCAGACTGGAAATTTATGTATTCAGTCGGTCTCAAGTTTCAGTAGATGAAAAAAACTAATTTCTCAGAATAATTTGACAAGTTTTTCTCTCGCAACTCAAATAATAAAGGCCAAATTTCATTTCTAGGTAATGCCATTTTTAGCCCTCTTTTCACAATAAAATCTGTTTCCTTATTAAATTTTTCTCCCACCCATCATTCACAGAAGATATTACAGAATCTTGATAAACATATAAATGAGAACTAAAATAGATTAGAATTTGGCCTATGCACCTTGAGAAAATCCTTTTCGTTTTCCTACGATTTGCTCTAAAATTTCTGTGGAGGAGGAGTAATTAAAAATTCAAAACTTGATATCATATGCCTACAGATCATTTGTTTTTTTCTTTGAAAATTGTTTTTCAGATTATATTTTTCCACTAATATTGCAAATTTTCCTGCCAATAAAAGATTCAAAGTCCTTCATTGTAATTGGACTATTTAAAATTGTGATTTATTTGGCTTATGATGATTATTCTCTTGCTCTTTTATTGTTTTTATAAGGTTTATTCGGGGTTAGCACCAAGATTATTTGACTCTTGGAAAAAAAAATAAAAGATTATGCTAAATTTTCAATTCTTTAAATACTTGTCTCATTGTACAGTGATCCATATCATATTTATTTAAAATGTGAGACACTAAACTTTTAAAAATGCAATTACTCCTTGAATTAAATGCCTATCAATGAAATACATATTGCATTAATCACTCACCCCAGGTCAATAGTCCTTTAGTGATTTTTTTTTTCAGGATTGTTGGTAACTGCTTTTGCCACTGTGTGCTTTTTAAATGATCAGTCTCTATAAAATAGCTCATATTTAAAGCCTTCACATACTACACCCTGGCAATAACCTCTGTGAAGAGACTCTAAAAAATAAAGTTAAAAGAATTGGTGCATATGGGGTGGTAACACTCCTGCACCTCAGCTTTTATACATTCCCTACTTCCCTCTGTCTCTTTTTCCCTTTAAATAAGTATTGATGAACGAAACAGAAAAGAATGACAATGAATACCCCAAGAGGCTACTGGGGTATTATGGCTGTAATGGACTAGCCCACTCTGGACTCTGGTCATTTATATTTTCACTATTTAATCACTTAGCTTTTCTATAACTTGTTAGGTAATTATGTCTAGTGTGTGTATATAAGTACTTGTTACATCGATATTAAAGTAGACTTAACATTTGTCTTCTTCTCCCTGTTAGTGCGCAAGCACCTTGAAGGTAGAAACCGTGTCTTCTATTTTCCTTTAAAGTTTTCGTGGACTTAATTAATTTGAATCATAATTATCCTTCACTATGAATTTTCCCCCCAAATTTAAACAAGTGATTATTTTTATTTACTTTAAATATTTATCATTCAACATGAATAATTTCTCTTATGAGCATAAAATAGTACATTGAAAGCACAGATTTTTTTTCTACTAAAGTTAAATTGAGGAAACTATTTAGTGGAACTGACAATTTGATAGGACAAAGGAAAAAAAACATATTTTTAAAGCAGAGGTCATCCCAAGAAAGTTTTTAAGAAATGATTTTTAAAAAAAAAAACTACCAAATATGTTCCTACTTGAATGATGTGAACTGTGGTAAACGCCAGCATGCAATATGGCAAAAACGAATCAATCAGTTCAGCTTAGTTCAGCCTCTGCAACTGGCCATCTGGCACAAAATCAACCGAATGTATCCCTGCATATTCATCTTCATTTTCACAAATACTCAAGAGAATGTCATTCTAGGGCAAAATAAAATTAAATCACCATAATTTTTAAGACATCTTTCCTTTCATGCCCTCTTGAGAATGCTGTGTTTATATGAGAATATTTATTGCTATAGGGTTGTTGTATAATTCTTATTGGAATGTATTCTCTCTTTCCGAAAGGTTGAAAATAAAACATTTAATTATTAAAGTTTTAATTTTTCAAAGAATGTTCCCATGGAAGAGAGAAACTTTTATAAATAGGTCCATTTGCTTTTAGTCGAGTCAATATTAGATCAAATGACCAAAGCCACTTTTGTAGAACTTAAATTTCATAATTATAATAATCTTGAATGAACTTGGCCTAACAGATTAGTTATTGTTCAACATGATCAAAATAATGCAACATTAGTTAACATTTCAATTCTTATCTATATGATACCAGAAACTTAAACTTTATTTGATCAAATAAAAGTTGTAGATAATATTTATATTATGATATAAAATCTGTCAGCCAAATTCTTTATCAAATTCTGAAGACACAAGACTAGGTATCACTGCTTTATTTTGTAATATTTTTGAAGTTCTGTTAAATTTTGGCTTTTCAGGTAGAAGCAAAATATAGTTTATACTTAAACTCCTTGGGTTATTTCAAATTAAAAGAGAAGAGTAGTCTCACATTCTATTTTTA
>KE761212.1:0-34345 GCA_000465285.1 Eidolon helvum | reverse complement strand
CTTCTTTGTGATATTTAATTTTCCTTTCCTATAGTTTAATACTTGTTTATTGTATCTATTCAATTCCATGTGGTAAGAAAAGTGAATAAGCAATAACTCGGGTTGTGAATTTATTCTCTCTCTCAGCAACTATGTTTATACAAAGCCCTTTATTCTTAATCATACAGATAAAACTTTGGTGTTTTTCAGAAATGTAATCAATTCTCATTTCCCCTTTATTAAAGTGTCATCTAAATGGTGATCCTCGTGGGTTCTGAAGTTAAGGAAGTTGAGTCACAGATGTTACCTAAGGAAGTGAGCATGCTTTACGTGACACAAGTATGGACAGAAACCTACAGGGACATGGGTATATGTGAGTGGAAGAGCCTACACCCTAAATGCAAAAGAGACTGGAAGGGTGAGTGTCTGGCTTCTACCTTAGTGAACTGAGATTCGAATATAGGACATTGTCCATAATGGAGAAAGCCTTCCCAAAGTTGCTGAGCTCTAAATGATAATAGATTTTCTTATTCCTTATAGAATTTTTAGAGAATAGATGAAAATTAAAGGAGAAGAAAATGACCATCCTTATTTTAAGGTAGGAATGATTTTCAATGGATGTTTATGACTTCTCAAAACTGGTAAATATCTTGATAGCCTGAAACATATACAGTTCAGTGTGTGGTGCTGACTTTTGTTTAAGGAGTTGAACTCTGATTCTGAGAAGAGATTTACAAAGTAAAAGCAAACTAAATCAAACACAAATGCAAAACCAAGCCTGACGTCCCCTCAAAGTAAATATGATGATGATGATGATGATGATGATGACACATTCTCTGTTTAAAGACTTGATAAAAATCATAGCTTGACTTTTGCAACGCTTTGTTGTTAAGAAGTGCCTTAAGAGTTTGCTTGACAGGTTTAAAGCTGCAGCCAGAGACTTGCTTCTCAGTTTGGTGAGTTTTACATGCCAGTCTCTGCCACCCAAAGGTAATAAATGTGACTGAATGCCAAGTACATACAGGTACATGTCAACACGGTAGGGCCTTGGGAGGAAAAAAATCATGTATAATTGACTATGTTTTATGCTCCAAGTCTAAAAAGTCTAGAAAGAAATAGAAAACAAACAAAACAAAACTTGGCTCAATCTAATGGCTTTGATTCCAAAACAATTAAATAGTTTAATGCACTCATGAACTTTTCTTTGTAGAATAAATTGTTAAGCTTCTTTATTTTTCCAGAGGTTCTAGAACCATTAGTCTAGCTATTTGAGAACAGAATTAAACTCACAGAATATTAGCCATTACTCATCTTTTATGATTAAAATGAAAAATTTGTGTCCCTCAAATATCATTATATGAAACATAACCATGATTTCTATCTCTATTAGAAAGATTGTTTAGAAGTCTGTTTTTATCATTAAACAATGTTGATTATGAACATCCAAAATATTTCTTCTGAATAACACCTAAAGATTTCACAATTTAATCAGTTACGTTATCTCGTAAAGTATGTCATACCTATAAAGTATTTTGGGAAATTGGGATGAAACGTTCCATAGTAGCTTGTATTTCTAAAAAAAAAAATATGAACTTTCTTAAACCTTGGACCAACTCCTAAAACAAAGAATCCAAGACTTTTCTCTATTGTTGCTTGTTAATTAAAATTAGATCTTTGGTCTTTTGAACACAATTGCCCAGGGCCTCTAGGCTACTACAGTTTCAGTATAATCTCCACTCCGTTGCCAAAATTATCTTTCTAAAACCAAACCCTCACATTTCAACACCAAAATAACAGCGGCTCCCCCTTGTCTATAAATAAAATTTAATATTTTGAAAGACTTTTAACATGCTTCGGTTTCAGATTTATAACTTCATTTCCTGACAGTGCAAAATGGACACACGAGAGGCCAGTATACCCAACATTTTCTGGTCTCCGTAGCTACTGTGTACTTTGGTATTGATATTCTTTTGCATATGATATTTTCTCTGGCCGGTAAGCTATTAAAAACTATGATCGTAATAACAGTGACTGAGCATTTTCTATCTCATATCGAGTGCTAAGTATTTCACATAGATTTTCTCTTTTGATTTAATACTGTGAATATTCCCGCTTCACAAATATGAAAGCAGAGGCTTGTACAGAATAAGTTGAATGAATGGTTGGAGGGTTTTCCTCACATAAAGAAATAAAATAATCTGTCCTTTTAGAGAGTATGATTAAAATCAGAAGCCTAGGAATATGATTTTACATTCGAGAAACATATGCATTAGTAAAACATGGCCTTGGGCAAATCACTTGCCTTCTGTGGGACTTGCCCTCTGCCATTTTTCCAACTACGCAGTGAAACGATCCTATTGTGAATCCTTTGACTTGCACTCTCTGCTACCCACTAAAACTGGCAAGCTAACGAGGCGGACATTAGCTATAAACAGATTTCAAACATCAAGTGTGATGTAAATACAGGCAAAATAATGCATCTGTCTATTTCGCTCTGTAAATCTAATCATTCCACTTTTAAATGAAGATAGAGAGAGGCCAGAAGTATCCTGTTAATAGAAAGCCCACTCCATGGGAGAAGTGGGCAAAATGATTCCTCCTATGCCTCTCTGCTCCTTTTTTGCAGAGAGAGATCTTCCTCCCACACACGGACACACTATCTGGGCGTTAAGTAGCAGATACTGCAGAGAAGAAGAGGAATAAGCTTTCATCAACTACATGGGAGTGAAAACAATTTTCCTGTGAACTCTTGAGAAATTCCATGGGAATCCATTAGAATTTTCTGTTTGCTATGGTATTAACCCTTTCGGCAGTTTGAAGCCTTCCTGTGGCCAAATTCGGTGCAAGAAGATACCATTTGTGAAAGAGACCCTGCTCTTAGTTCCCTTGGTAACAGACATTGTGCTAGACCTATGAATCAACAACAATGACATTATCGTTGAATGAAGGAATGGTAGCTAAATTTTGCTCAGTGCTTGTTATGTGTCAGGTTCTATTCTAATTATTTTGCATGCATGGACTTATTTAATCATCATCATAGCCCTATGGAGGTAAATATTATAATAATTAACCTCATTTGACTAATGAGGGCATGAGCGCAGAGAAGTTAGGCAACGTGCTCAAAATCACACCAGCTAGTGAGTGGGCAAAAACTAGAATTTTAACTCAGGCAGTTTGGTCCCAAGTTTTCCTCTTCAAAATTGAAGATGATGAAGGGATATGAGTTGGGCAAAGTGGCCTCTTCAGAAGCTATGTCTAACTACATAGAAAAACAATCTGGCAGATTTTTTTTTTCTGAAAGACCAGAAATCAAGTAATCATTAGCACAGAACTGCTTCATTGTCTTCTTATTAATCTGTTTAAGCATACAACACTGGTTGTTTTGTTGAAATGTTCCATTGACTTATTTCTCCCTGAACGGGATCCTCTTAGCAGGCTGGTTCTGCAGGAAATTGTTTGAGCTGAAGCTCCTCAAAGAGAGTAGATTCATGTCATCATTATCGTAAACAGTGGTATCATTATTCACCATGTGACATGAGACATTAAGCTAAACAAATCTGTTTTATTTTCTTCTTGACAGAAAAAAATCCCTGTATTCCAAATAGAATTTGACATATGAGAGACCATAGCAGAAAAAGTAGAACAATTAGAATGATTGAAATGCTTAAGCATGCAATCTAAAACCTGTCAATTTATCCACCTTAACGTATTGGAAAAAAATAAAATAAAACATTTATAACTGTGTAATTATCAAGGGTTTGCACAGAAAACAAGTGTAATTTTTATGTGGATTCTAAGTGAACTTCTTTGAATGCTGCCTGCTACGTGCTTCTACATGAAATATTTATCTTAATCAGAATGATAATGCTACTCAAGACAGCTAAATAGTAATAGCAAATAAATGAGAAAAGCAAGTAAATTCATTCAGTATGAGCTATGAAAAAAATGCCGTCTAGTCATAGTTTTTTAAGAGTTATGCCTCATGTTCTACCTTTCATAGCTATTATACTAAGTGATTGAAAATAATAGCGTTCAGAATTCAGGCACCATTCACTAGTACTATTGTATAAAATTTGAATAATCCTCATGAAGAAGTGTGTTCATGTTTAAATTACTTGTTTCAAATTCTTGCAATTCTTTCTACACCATAGAAAATATATATTTTACCATGTTATAAATATTATAACGATAATTATATATAGTCAGTCTTTGATATATCTTGGTTCAAAAGTAAAATTCTAACTGTTTTATAAAGCCTCCCACTTATCATATGATGGTTAACATCTGCTTAATAAGTGTCTACTATGTCTATTGAGTTAGGTATTGGAGTCCAGTAGTGAAGATGAAACATGGTTTATGCTATAATGTGAATTTTGTTTTTATGCAATACCGTGGTCAGATATAGAGATGTCTACAAGATCTATTAAATGTGACTTAATGATCATGTGAAGAGAAGAAGAGCAAACCTCTATTTAAATACCCAGATAAAACACATAATAATAATTTTTACGCTGACTTTCACAAAGCCTAATCTCTCACTATAACCAGAATCATATATTGCATCGCCACTTGATATTCTGTCTAAAAAAGAATTCTAGAAAAGCAAGGTGAAACATAAAAGAAAACAAATTATGCAGCAATGTTATATTTTCAATCGACGTAGAAAATAATTAGTCGTACTAGTACAGAGAGGTGAAGATCTAGTGTTATTTCGTCTGAGCACCAGAGTCTTCTGCTGTGGCTCTTCTGGTTTAATCTATCCTTTGAAACTACCCCTTGGCTGCTAAAACAAGGGGTTCTGGTCAGTGAGAACTGGGTATAACTTCCAACTTCTTCGCTTTCTAGATGTGAGACCGCGGTTAAGGCGCTTTACCTCTCTGAGCCTTAGTTTTCTACTATGTGAAAATAAGCCTGACTACGCCACCCTAATAGAGAAGTAAAAAGTGAACAAAATAATTTATTTTAAAACACTTTGCAAAATATGTGGCGTTTTATTAGATGATGAGCATTGACGAAACAGAGTGCTTCCAGGAGTGACATGTTGAAGCGGGTGTGCGTGTCGATTTTGTGAGCTGAATCAAGAAAGCCGGGGTGTGAGGCCTGGCAAAACAGCTCAGTGAGCGACTAACAGTTACTTTCTAAACGATTAAATGACTGGAAGAATCATCACGGCAGTGTGAAGAAGTATGGAAGGAGCATTGGACCCGGAGTGAAAGACACATGGTCGGATCCTGGCGTTGCCATTTATTTGTTGTTTATTTGTTGCCATTTATTTGTGGTGCAGTTTTGCATAAATCACTTAATCTTAGCAGATCCTGACTTTTTATCTAAAAAAATGGTGGGGGGAATGTGATGACTCCTGTAGGGTTTTAAAGATCAAATAGGATAATGTAGCTGAAAATATTTTATAAACCATAAAGTCTAATTAAAATGATGAACGGAAAATTGCTAGCAAATGAATGTTTCCTAAAGGTATGATACTGTTATTAAGATATTCACATGGCATACATAGACTTCTTTTATGAATCTCTAGAAGGCAGAATTAAGACTAGTGAGTGGAAACTCTAGAATTGTTTTTCATATAAAAATCATAAGAGACTTCTCAGGAACTAGAGCAGTCCAATGACAGAATGATGAGGGCTGTGTAGAGCATTAAGCTCTGCTGATTATAAAGAGGTTTGAAAATTTTCCATATTGAATGGAGAGTCACCTAGGTGTACACAAGTCTAGTCCAACACTAAAACTGACATTATCTCATGGGTATTGGCTGCTGTCAGTTGGGCTGAGATGGATTTATATTGTCTTTCTCATAATAGTCCCCTTTTCATAACTGGTCCCTTGCATTATGAGTTGGTTGTTATACAATGTATAGCCACAGGGTAGAAGGAAGCCGGTCTACACAAGATCCCAAAACCTGCTCAGGCCACCTCAGCACTCTGCTCTGACTGAAGCCACTTCCCATGTGGTCACACACAACTGCCTTTGGTGTTTTCACTTCCAGATCCACGATCTGAGTGGTCCTCAAAGTCAGAGCCTAATTATTACATTACTTTGCCACCTCTAGGTGCTGGTGATATTCTGAGACAGCGATTCTTAAACTTTTTACAGATCTTTTTGGCAGATCGATAAAAGCTATGGCCCTCTTCCTAGAAAAATTCATGCACACAGAATTTTCCATATAATTTCAAAACGTATCCATTGACTTTCTTCTGGGGATTAATAGACCACAGTTCTAGAACCATCTGACTGGAGCTTTACTTGGAATTTGAGCAGACAACACATCCAGGCGATCCTCAGACTGTAAAGGAAACCAGGGGCCCACCAAAATACTCAACGCTGTCTCCAATATAAACTCAAATTTCCAGGGAAATGGTCAAAGTCAGGTTACAAGCAGGCCCCTGTTCCTAAAAAAAGCATGACCACTGAGAAATACTAGAGTTCACTGCCACCAGAGTTATGCTCCCAACATTAGTCTTTTCTTAAAACAGGTGAGCACGTAAGTGAGTATAATTGTACCCCCTATTTTGATTTATGGCTCCCAGAATTGATGCTGCACATTTTCATTCCAGGATATTGATAACTAGCTGAGTTCAGAGGCCGGCTCGATGCCCTTAAACCGGATTGGTTTTCATTGCCTTCGTTCACTTTTCCTTCTCTGCTTTGATGTTCTACTTACTGTTGAGCTGGAATGCTAAATTACAGGTATGCACAGCCACACGTGAGGGTTTTAATGACCACCGTGGGCCCAGATATTTTGGCCTCATGATCAAAATCAGACATTTTAGAAGTTATTTCCAACCCGAGGCCATGTGCTTGCCTCTCACCTCTCCCCATCAAGGCAGAGCCACGGTTTGCAAAATATCCTATTTCTTTGATTTTATTTTGTGGTTTCAAAGGTAGGAAAGAATTCCACCTAGTTTGAAATTACAGCTAAGAGCAGGTAAAGAATGTGACTGTGTGTGCCGTGGCTCACTAGAGCCAAGGATAATATAAGGATAATTAAAATGTCTGCACCAATCGTGGCCATTGTGTCTGGGTTTAGGTCTCATTAGGGAGTGAACCTTGTTGATGGATCTTTGTGTGTGGGCTTCACGTCCCAAGTGAGGGCCATCAAGCTAGCGACTGGGCTGGTACCGCCAGAGGGTGTTGGTTTAGGCACTGAACCTGACATCAGTTTCTGCAACCGAGATCTAAACTTCATGAGGTAACTGCCTCCATCTATTCTCAGTTCTTGAAACTCCCCAGGGAACAAAGGCCAGGGTGAGGCAGTGGGTAGGAAGCAAGCTCAGACTAACGCATTCTCCTTATGCCTTGGGAATCCACACGTCTTCTGATCATGCTGCCCGGTCCTAGGCTCTAAGAGCCTGGTTGTGACCCATTAGTTGCTCAAGAAATCAACTCAGTAAGTCACAATAATCCTTTATAAAAATACAAACATGCGTATATGCAAATATAAATAGATTAGGAAAAAATGTCAGAATACAGCTCAGGTAGTAAGAGTCGGAATATTCTATGAGACTTTTATTTCAATTCTGGTTATGCTTATATTTGTATATGTGTGTGTTTGTAATGTAAATATATTATTATGGAGTGTTGGTCCAACAAGTTTGAGAGCTGTGTTTCAGCTGAACCTGAAGCTCAATTAGAAGAGCAAACACCTCTTTATCTACATCTATGTCCCTTTCTGTTGTAAATAGAATAAAGTGACTCATCCTTCAGTCACATTGGCTGTTTTTAAGGAAGTTACTCCTAAACTGAGTGAGTTCAAATGACCCCTCTGACACCTTTCCCTTCTTCCTAACCTAAGACTACGTCTGCTGATTAGAATCCCGGAGGCCCTGGTCTGCCTGCTCCAACAATCCCCATCCTTTCTCTCTCCCTCCTTCCTCACTCCCTTCCTTTCCTCTGCTCTTCCTTGGTTCGGAAGACTGGAACAAATATTTTGGAGTCAGGAAAGTTTAGCGGCCAAAGCAAACTATGGTTGGAAGTAGAAATTATAGCAAATAGGCAATAAAGGTGGATACGATGCCCCTCCCCCAGCACCTTGCACAAACGTCCTCCCCCCCCGGAGGAGGCGCTCATCACCTCACCCCTTGATTATCGCCATTGCTCCCAGCTCGCTCCCCGATGCCAGTCCCTCCTCATGCTACTCCGTCCGGCTCACGTAGGCCAAATGAATGCTTTGACTATATTGTTTCATCAGGTAATTTTCCTGCTCAGAATCATGTCAGGCTTCTGTCACCTCCGGGTCAAATCACCTCCACAGCACGTCATTGTGGACTCTCCACCATCTCACGTCGACCTGTCCGGCTAGACTCACCTCTGGTTGCTTCTCAGCCGGAAGCCAAGTCATGCCCTGCTCAATGTCCCTGATCAGCTTCTCGTCACCCAGTCTTCGTATCTCAGCTCACACAGATTGCCCCTCAGTCTGAACACACGCAAAATCGCCAGCATCATTTCTTTGAAACCTTTCCAAATACTCTCATTGGTTATTTGATGGTTTTGTATTAATGTGTCTAATCTCCTTGACTTACTCAAAGGGCAGACCCCCTGGCATGCCTCCCTTGCCTATGGAGATGCTATATGATATTAACATATTAAAACAATAGCTAACACTTACTGAGCATTACCAACAACTGTTAAAAGTGCATTGTTTAATTTAAATTTCGAATATGCGTTATTCTACACGTTCTTCATAGATGAAGAAATGGAGGAAAGAGAAGTTAAAAAGAAGAGCCACGAGAAAAACTAGGAGCTATCTCTGGGGAGATAGCCTGTGTTCTCACTCACTGCCTTGGAGCTTACAGAATGGTGGTTCTTTCCAGAAAAACGCATGTATTGCGCACTAACTTTCATTCAGTGTCTGGGGGCATGGACTTCTGAAGTGTCCATTAAGTCTGAAGTGTCCACGGATACAGGTTTGGAATTTCTATAATGATTATTATATGACATGACACATTCAAATCTGCAGCATCCTCCCAAATCAACATCCATCACACAAGCAAACTTTTATAATATTACCCTAGAAATTGGAGGCTTGGCGTAACGTGAAGCAAGTGGAATGGGTAAGCAAGTCTTTTTGAGTTTCAGCCTTATCCCCATTATAGAAATGACGAGGCTTATGAGGTGGATAAAGCAGTTTATTATTATTCCCATCTGATCAACGAGGAAGATAAGCTCAGAGAGGTCACTTGGCCTACTACCTAAGTTCACACGCCAACCCCATTCTCTGCCTCTTTACTGGACCTTGTTGAAAATCAATATGCACTATGCCGGAATCAGGACCACGAAAGGTAGATTATTGAACCGAAGCAAAGCTGAAAGCTAAGAACTTGGGATCTGACGCTAAAAACCATTAACCGTAAGTAGTAACAGTGGTGCCTTAACGACGATTCCAGATGTGTGGCCTCCATGCTGTCACCTGCAGGTGAGGGCTGTCATTGTCTGCAGCCCACACGGGAAAGCCAGAGTGCTTTTTGCAAACACGTAATGGCTGTTACGACATCTACGTGTGGCAAGTAAGTCCATAAGTGTCAACGTGCCTCTCAGCGCAAACTGAGTTTTCGGTTCAAAAATCACCTGGTTTATTCCCCATTCACGTTCTGGTGTAATAAGTGTATTTAACCACCAGCCCAAAATGAACATCAGTGACAGTTTATTTATAGCTCACTTCTGGCCTTTCAAAGTCCCTGTTCCAGAACTCCTTCCATTTTCTGCCCCATGAATGCTTAATGAGTTCCAGTTGAAAGTGCTACAGTTCCATATCCAGGCTATTAAAGAAAAAGAAGAAGAAGAAAAATGGGAAAAAAGAAACCTGAAAAGTATGTCTCCCCCAACTGCCAGGACTAGTAGCTGATACAGCCTCCCTCTTTTTCCTCTCTCTTGGCAAATGTTGGCAAATATGCTAGCTGTTGGACAGGCCTGCTATGTTTTTAAGTCCTTTTAATCCTTTTGAGGGTAACAGAAACATTTGAGGCTGATCTTTGAAGACTGCAGAGTGCCGAGCACCTGTGGCTCCATTACTTCAAATACCCAGTGTGAGGCTAACGGAGTCGGGCAGGTTCAAAGCCGCCTGCCCCCTCTTCCAGAATCCTCCAGGGTAATGAGGGCCTCTCTTCCCCTCTGACCTCACCTTCCCCAGCTTAAACCTGCTCAGGAAAATGGCACCCTCGCCCTCTGACCCTCCCCAAATGGCTCAATGAGTCACAGAAAGCCTCATAAAAATAATTTGCCATGTCAGAAAGTAGAAAACACTGAGTGGATTCTAGTTTGCAAATGGCTTACATCACTGACCCACTCTCCTTCCTTTTATTCAGTTGATAGAAAAGTTGATTATCCGGGATTAAAGCCAGCGCTGATGACAGTCTCGCAGCCAAGTGGGAAAAAGGGCGTGATTCGCTCTTCTCTTTATTCTTTCTCTCAAATAATGAAACAAAACCAATGATGTTCACAACCTCTCTTAGAGTAATTGAAAGCTGTTCACACACAATACATCTCTCAAGGCAGGGATCCTATACGCTCCCTACCGTTTATATCTGTGCTCCTTCGTGCGCCATCATAAACATCTCAGTGGGTAAAGAATCCTACTCCCCTGCAAACGAACTCCACACTGCAAAATTCATGTTTATCTAAAGTAGACCAACAGGAATTAATATCGAGTCACAAAATGATTCACTACAATATTTTTAGATGGAAAAACACTACCGTGTTAAACATATTTGATGAGAAGAAATATGAGCAGAGTTTTCAGAGAAAACAGCCGGTGAATACGTGAGAGACTTCTTAACTCTCTCATAGCCTGGGTGTCGCCAGGCTATGCCACTCATCAGTTAAAAAAAAAAAAAACAAACAAACAAAAAAAAAACACACACGTCACTGAGAACAGTGGAAGAATCTAAGCATATACAGTGTCTTAAGTCATGTGGAAAAAAACGTATTCTTGGATTTCTTTAGTCTGATTATGGTGCTTGAATTCAACAATTATCACTCATCCAATCAGGTCTCTGAGGCCCAATTCAAACTAAGTGCCCATTCCATCTACCTTTTGAATGCAGGACAAATGCCGCCTCTGCCCGAAATTTATTCTTCAAACCCTCCCCCAGTTAAAAAAAAAAAAAAAGTTCCTCTTCTGTTTGAATCACTTCCACGTCTCCCACAGACCTTCATAAGCCACCATCCGGACATCTGGAACACCTGCTGCCTCTCAGTGACACTGGGTTTTGGTTGAAGGACATTTTTCAAAGTGAGGTGATGGCAATTTTTACATAAGCATTTTGACAGGCCTGAAAAACTGGGTTTCCCCTGTGCATTTTAATCTACTGCTTCTCCACTGGTTGGTTAAGTCAGGGAGCTGAGAGGAGAAGCAAAGAGAAATGGGGAGCACAGAAAGCACCCGAGTGCTCACGTCTCCTGCTTCAGTAACCACGACATTGCTTCTCCGTGGTGCTGGTTGCATGTGTGAACTGCATGTTTTGTTCCTAAGATATATAGATATATAGCCATTTTTCACTTGATTCGTTTATCTAACAAAGAGCAAGGTTTACACTGATACTGCAAATCATTAGGCCATTCTCAAATTCACTTAACGTAGTTATTTTCAGATGTGCCACATCTCAGTATTTTTATTCTACTTAACCGGGATGATAAAATGACCGATTTTATTTTTCTTCATTCTCCCTTCTCATCTTACTTCCTGGACGGGATGAGCAATGTGGTGAATTAAGAAGAACGTTTGTTTGACAGAAAAGTAGAATTCTAAGCTTAGACCACTCCGTATTAACTCTATAAATCTGAATAAACTACATACATTCTTATTCTCAATTTCTGCATCCACAAAAGTATTATGGGATTGGGTTAGATTTTATCTAAAGCATTTTCAAACCTCTTTTACCCTATAAAATTAAATTTTGATTGAAAAAACATGAAAATAACAAATCTGGATATAATAGAGATCATAGATATAACATACATATATGTATGTATGCATGGATATTTATACCTTTACCACATTGCAAAAAAATTTTTTTGAGATGACTTACTTTAATCCCACAAGATAAAAATAAAATTTTTAAAAAATGAAGTGATGTGATCTAGAAATAAGAATAGCTAGGAAGGGCATACTCAGATTCACTGAATAAAATAATAGGAAAAGTGTCTGGGGACCAAATGTAAGGCATCAGATTTTATTTATTAACGGCAAGGATAGAGCATAAGTCATGGGCCCGGAGCTAGCAGATGATATGCCGACGGCAGAGTCTACCTAGGTCAATCCAGAAGTATCTATTAAGACGAATGCAGGGAAAACATTATCTTTCACCCTTAGACCCAATGATATAAGCATTAGGAAAAAATGAAGCATGTTTGATATGATAATAGAAAGCGTTCGCGGTGGGAATATAGAAGTTACTTTCCTCAGTCTACGAAGGACGATATAGAGGACACTTTCTTAATATAGAGCGTGTGTCAGAGAAACGCAGAACTTCAAATGGCTACCCGGACTCCTGCCTCTCATTCTGATAAACACCTGAAATCGCTTTGACGTTCGCTTTGATGGACTTTCTACCTGTCGGATGGTAAAAACAGTCCGAAGTGATATATTCCAGAATGACTTTGGTTGGTAACAAACGCTACCAATAGTGAAAATGCCCTTTAAAATTGCATTCAGAACAACAAAAAATTTAAGGAGACTTGATACTAGAGCTATATCTATGTAACATAAGGAGATAAACAATCAAAAGGTCGAATTTCTGAATTCCGCTTTTACTTTATTTTTTTTTTTCTCTCTTATGGAGAAGAATCTTCAAGCTAAGAAGACATCCAGATCACTGTGGTTAAAAAAATGCATGAGGGAAGAATTTCCTCTGCTACATATTTTTCCATTAGTATAGAACTGACACAGTACAGAGACGAATCAGGAGAACAAGTAGATTATTCTAAAACACAAAAAATGTATAAGATCAAGGAATGGTTGCGTACAAATGGTGAAAGAATAGATAAGCAAATTAGGGATGCTGATTTTACATATAAGGCTTGTGTACACACACACACACACGCACGCACATGAGAATAAGCAAAAGCAAGGGCAAGCTATCTGGCAAAGGCCCATGCAGGCTGCTTTGACTTAACCTCATAGAGGTCACACCCAGAGGTGACTGCATTGGGTACAAGACAGTTGGGCTATTCCTGCTCTGGTGTATCCAAGGGTCATGGGTTAAGAGCCACCCCCAGGAAAATGCTAATTCCCAGCAATATTCTCCACTGGCACAAGCATCTTGTGCTCTGATGGTCAGAGGTAGCCTCCCAGTAGAGGGATGGCCGCTGGCGTTGAGGGTATGCATGCTTGTGGCTTACCAGCTGGGCACAGGAAAACAAAAGGAAATAAAAGATGAGGGGATTCAAGGGGCTGTGGGCCAATCCCTGACAGCCGCTGCTCCACTCCCTCAAAGGACACTTCGCTTGCACAGGCCTGAACCCTGCTTTCTTTCTTCCTTTTTTTTTTTTCAATATTCTTGCCAGCCAGTTGAAGACTGTGTGGAAAGCAGCCATCAACTCTGAGTGGATGACTCAAAAAGGTGGGAAAAAATAGCTAATAAGTTAGTTATTTCATGACTGGAAGAAAGCTTGAATGGCAGACCCAAACTCACAGGAAAACTCAAAAGAGGTCAATATAAAACCTTCCCACTTAGACTCCAAAAAAAAAAAAAAGAAATCATCTGGATAAGGTATAATGAGAGAGAGGAAGGTTGACGGCAATGAATGTGGAAAAGGCGAAGAGTTTATAGTTCACAACAAGTTCAGTGTAAGTCAAGTGTGTCTAACTGGACAACACACTCGACATCACGCAGAGAGACAACAGAAGGACTAAGGCAGCTTAACCCAGATGAGGGGAAAATGAGGAGAAACCGAGGATAGAGGAGGATTATATTTATTCCACGTTGCTCCAGAGAGAAACACTAAGTATGAAGGGCAGACATCGTAAAGAGGCAGATTCTGGCTCAGAGTAGACAAGAAATTTCTAACCATTCGGGCTGGAGAGACATATCTTATGAGGGTACAAGCTCCCAGCTCTTGGAGTTGTCTGAGCTGTAGCTGAAATTCTGCAGAGACGGCATGGAGCTGCTTTTTACACGGGGTAAGACAGAGAGGAAGTTGGACCGAGAACTCCACGTCCTCTTCCAACTCAATTATTCTGTGATTCTGTGAATTTACTTGGTGATTTTCAGCAAAACTGTTAATAGACAGGGAGCTCCCGGAAGCAGAAAGAGAAATACCGTGGGCCTGGATAGCCCCTTAATGGGTGTATACGTCTCTGAATTATGGAATTTATTCAACACTTATGGAACACCGTTCCAAATTCCTGCTCAACTGTGAATGCTTGGAAGGTACTGAGGAGTATCTGCCACCCCAAACACATCTATGCTTAGGATGAGGCAAAGAAAGCCAAGGAGGGAAAAAGACTTGGAAAATCTCCTTACAGAGACAAAGGGGAAGAAGCTTGGATGAGTTAGAGAAAGGAAAGGCAAGAGGAAGGAGAGACTGTGCATCTATTCACCTTTGCTCTCTCGTTTCCTACTCATTGTTTTGGATGCGTTTAATTTTTTCTCCTCTGGGTTCAATCAACGGCTGACCACATCTGTTTGATTGGAAGTATACGTCATCCTGGTTTTGGAATATAGGCAAGTATGCACTTAGTTCTCCTCCAAGCCAGGAGGTTGCTCAATGTTTAAGGCCTCTGCCTTTGGAAAGACAGAAAACAGGGAGCAGTAATATGGGGACAGGGAGCCATGCACGGGGATCAGCCTGTCATTTCACAAGCCTGTGGGCCATTTCCGTGACCTTCTCAAGAGGGGATCATCCCACCCATACAGCAGAGCCTCACACAAATCGTAAAAATATCTTCGTAGTTTATCTATGAAACCCTCTTCTCCTAGGATCTCAAAGTACTTCCTCTAATTAACAAATTAATCTTGACACATTTCCTAGGGAGACTGCCACAGTGATTATTATGTTCACTTTACATATGAAGAAATCTGGAGGTTGATACATAAAGCAGAAACAGAAAAATCTAGAACAGAGAATAGAAGTCACCTGAAACCCAGTTTAAAAACCAGGTAAAAGACCCCTGAGACTTTGCTGAGCACAGTTTTACGGGAGAGATTCTGGAACGACCGTAAATTACATAATAATGCCCATTTTATCTGGCCAAGGAAGCTTTAAAGTTTGCTGCCAGATATGTGTCAAATGCTCTGGCCTCTTAGAAAAAGGACATTTAAAACTGTCCTGATTATTATCTTCTTTGGGCTTACAAGCAATGACATATCAAATGTTGGCTTCAAATATCAAATGCATCTAAGAGAATAATAAGAAAGGCAGGATATAAATGAAATCATCAGTCTGCCTTCTATATAAGACAATAATCAGTTACAAGATATAATTAAATAGAATTCCTCATTTAAAATGGTGACACGAAAAAATAAAATACCTAAGAATAAACAAAACAAGAAATGTTAAAACTACACAGTAAAAAAACATTAAATCCATATGGCAAGGCACAAAAATAGACTTGAATTGACAGAGAGCCATACCATAGAAAAACTCAAAATCAAAAAGGTACAATTACCCGTGAGTTAATTTTTTAAATATTATAAGACCACAATTAAAATACTAACTTTTTTGCAGACAGTCAAGAGCTTTCTAAAATCGATAAAAAATAATCAAAGAATACTCAAATGCAAGAATGGAGTTCTAGTGTGCTTTTCTCCAAAACAGCATGAATCATTGTCCTCAGAAATACAACATTCAATCTCTTTCTTCACTTCACCTTCAAATAGTTGACGTGGGCTTCACTTTTTAAAGCCCACAGCAAGAATCTAAGGGAAAAAAAATTATTTTAAAAGGGGTTGGGTAAAAGAAGGGGAAATAATATACGTTGTTGTATTGATGTAATATGTCTGCGAACCACCCAGTAATATACTTTGAAGTGGGCGCAGAAAGCAAATCTAATGAAATTAATGTAGCTTTACAAGTGAGCCAAAAACAGAAGGCAGAGGGAAAGGAGACATATTATTTTCCTCTGGTTATGAGTTGCCTACAGAGGTCGTTTAAGGACTGGATATCTATACGCGGTACTTTGAGTCACCCCAGGGCATATGGCGATGGTCCTAGGATTGTGTTGGAAGTAGGAGTTTCCAAATGGGCCAAAAATGGAAATGGAGAGGTATCAAGGTAGGTTTCTTCCCTGACTTAAAGTCAACCATGTGCCATATTTAGCTACTGTCCTTTACCATCATCTTCCCATTTTACCATCATGCTTCTTTCTACAAGGGTTGGGCAGGGGGTGATGAAAAACAGAAATGTTCAGTGAGAGAATAATCAAATGATATTAACAATTCAATTCCCTTTAACAGTGAAGAATGTACTTGTACTATTCTTAGACACTTGACAATAAACTGAAGTCTAATTTACTTAAGATCAAAGTAGCTAAAAGTTGTGTTGGGAGTTATTTATGATTTGGAAAAACACCTTTTCTAAATAAAAAATATAATTGCCCTTTACTCATATATGTTTTTAAATTTAGACACATAGAAATCTTCATCAAAAAGCAGAAACCCTGAAGATTTTTTTTAAGCAGAAAACTGGAGAGTTTCAGTAAATCGGGACTGATTTTAGGCAAATAATTCCATGTGTATCCAATGTGGCTTTATTTACTAGAAATGAGCCAAGGACACCAAAAAAAGCAGTCCCTGTTTTGTCCTCTCCCTGTTTTGTTCATCTCTCTGGTGAAGAGATTCTGACCCACTCTTGAGCACTGGGCAGGACGCCAGAGTTTAAGGGTTGGCCAGGAAGGGTGAGACCCCTCCTTAGATCAGGGGCTCCCAGTAACAAGCAAATGAAAACAAAGGAAGATGAGAAAAGGGTGGAGGTTGAGTTGCTGACTCTGAGTTTCTATTTTAGATCCCTTGCATGGAATCTTTAGGGCGGATGCCACTCTACGTTAGTATGAAGGTCGCCAGAAATGGGACTTGGCATCTTGGTTCTCTTTCCACCTCAGCAAGTCCTACAGTGAAGCTTAACCAGAAAAAGTTGCTTTAGCCCTTATTGTGAAAACATTACCTAAAGGTGCAGCCTTACACTGCCCTTGGCCAGCGAACACAGAGGCAGGAGCACGAAAAAAACCTTAGAGAGTTCAAGATCATTCAGAGCTCCGTTGCGGAAAATATTGATCATATTTAAAGTCATTGCTATAGAATGTTAAATCTCATCTCTCGTGCCTTTACTGAAACTACACTCTGCATTCTCGTTGTCTGTTTTTTTTTGATGTTTTCTCTATCTTCTTCCTGTTTCCAGACCCGACACACAGGAATCTCTCTGAAGAGCATCATTTTTTTTTTCCTTTCTCTCTCCACTCTTCCCTTCCTTAAATCTCAGCTCCCACTTCCAGTTCCCAAATTCACATTCTGACTCTGACTCCTCTTCTGTGATTCAGACTCATACTTCCAATTAGTCGCTATTTCAACTGATGCCCTGTCTGCCTAGATGAGCCCTGTTCAAAACACCTTAGGTGAAATAGTCAGATAATGTTCTTTTTATGAAAAGCAGGAGTATGTAGCTGCAGATGTCCTAAATTGGCTCTTACAGTCATAACCCAAGTGTCTGTGACCCAAATGCCCCCAAACCTCCGGACATCTGGAATTCTTTAATAATTAAAAGGGGGAAAAAGGTTGAAAGCCTCATCTCATATAATGTCCCTCTTGATATTTCCAAGGGTTCTTAAAGAAGAGGGAACAGGTGGGATGGAATGGAGGTCATATTTCTACTAGTCACCTCGCCTCGCCATCTTGTGCTCCAATTTCCTGCTTTGTTTAAATTCTGAGTCTCAAGGGCTTTTTTCTTTTTTATGTTGCACGTACACCAATAACTCCCAGATTCGCTTTCTCCCGTGAGGTCTGGAATACATTTCCTAAATGCCTTTTCAACACTCAACTTGGATATCTGATAAGCATCTCACACTTAAAGGACACAAAACCTAGACTCTTCTCCCCTGCCCCCACACACACCTGTTTCTGTAATTTTTCCCCATCTCAGAAAATAGCACTACCATTCATTGAATTCCTTGAGCTGGGAAGTCCAGGAATCATCTTTGATTTTTCTCTTTACCACACACCAAGTGGGTCTGTCCACCTTATTTTCAAGATATATCCTGACTCCAACCATCCCTCATACTTCTGATGCTATCATGATCCCTCACCAACTGTGACCACCTCCTATTGTCTATGGTCTGCCTCACAGAACTGATGTTAGGATTCAATGAGAAAATGCAGTCTAAGTACTGAGCATAGAGCCTGACATGTACTAACAGCTCCATAAATGTCTGTAATGTCTTTAGGAATAATCAGACCCCGCCAATGGATTCCACACTTCAGGCGACTTTGTGTTTAAATTGTGTCGCACGTAGTTCGCCTGACCACGAGACAAACCTATCGAGTCCCTTATAGATACGTATCTTATTATAAATGAACACATTAGTATTTTTGAGTTTTGTTTAGAATGTTGTGGAAACCGCCTATAGCAGTGTGGCAGTGCAGTTTGGTGACTGAGTGAACAACTCAAAAATGAAAAACCGATGTGCTTGCTACATTCTAATCTCATCACAAAAATCACCAGTGGAGTTGTCCTCAAGTAGAGTATGCAGTCCTCACTTTTGTTCTATTTCCTGAGCCCTTCGTTTCTTTCTTTATAGCATTTGT
The DNA here is from genome assembly GCA_000465285.1 of Eidolon helvum. NCBI lineage: Eukaryota > Metazoa > Chordata > Mammalia > Chiroptera > Pteropodidae > Eidolon > Eidolon helvum. The sequence continues at coordinate 15,620 of KE761212.1, read as the reverse complement.
GATGATTTGATATTGTATGATATTATATACCTGTTTACTTTTTCATTGTATGCCCCCTCCCCATTCTGTAGAGGCCAATGAGGGTGGAGTGCCTAGTTCCCAGAGCAGCTAACTGCCCACGGAAATCCCCCTGATAATTAAGTTTGTTCGCACAGAAATGGAGGTCCCCGCCTTGAAAGCATTGCCGGATGGCTTTCCTCCACCTCCTGGGCATGGGCTCCACACTTCCTGAAACTCCAAGTTCATCGCTGTCTCCGTGAGGCCGGAATGCCCCCCTCCTTTGAGTAGATCACTCCCTTTCACTGAGCACTGCATCTCCTTTGCAACTAATGATTCAGGAAATCGTTTTTCATGGTGATGGTTATTTATTGTTTCCTATGAGGGAGTGTCATATCCCGTGATAACACATAATTGGGAATTAGAGAACAATCGTCATCAAAACAAAGGTCACGACCTTCATTTTCAGGCAGAGTTACTGATTACAAAAGTGGGCTGATAAATTGAAGAAATCAGGGTGGAGATACACCTCGATTCTATGTTATAAACCTGTCCCCAACCAGGCTTCTACACACGGGAACGGATGACAGGAACAGTAGTCCAGTAGCTGTTCCAAACCCTGCTCTGAACTGGATGGTAAAGCGAGCAACAGAGAATCCGTTAAGATCAAAATGAAGGCAAATATCTAGTGACAGATGCCACGAAAGAAGGAACACAGGGCCTCCTGACCAGCATATTTCCCTTGGTTGTGAGACCACTTGGTTTCCATGGATACTCAGTACTTCTAAAAAAAATTTTGTGTATTCAATTATTAATACCATCTTCTAATCCTTAAGTCAGGACCTTTGTGGATATCAGCCCGTTTATCATTGCCAACATCCTGGGATGGTGGGAAGAAACCTCATTCCGCAGAAAACAGAGGCTGGCGTCGATTAAAGAACTTGTTCAAAGTCAGCCAGGTAGCTGAGAGACAGGGGCATTCTGCACACCCAGGTCTGGTCCTTTGGATTCTAACGTCCAACCTCTTAATTGCCGGGCCAGACTTCAGAATCTCCATCTGCACACAGCTTCTACCTAAGACCTCTGCAGCCAGGCGCACGGTCTTGGCGTATAATCCTTGGGCGCTATAACACAGAGGTTTATAATTACAGTCACAATCTTTTATCCTCAATTCCAGAATGTATAAAGAACTGAAAACTGAAATTTTTCCATAAGTTTAGTATCAGTTCTCTCTGGTAGCAAAATCCAAACTAACCTGACCTAGGCCTCTTTATAAAGTAAATATTTACACGTTTCAATGAAACAATATTAAGTCTGATTAAGGAGTGCTGTCCAGATACTCCTTAACACTGGGAGTTTTATGTTATATGCTCTATATGCTCCTTATTACTTTTTTTAAATTTTGAAAAAAAAAAAAATCCTTAATGTGAATTCCTAAATACATCTGGCACCAAGGATTTGGAAAAGAAAATACAGGCTGCCAACCCTTCCAATTAGGCTCGATCTAATCAAGTAGAAGAGCCGCTATCATTAGCTTTGAGTTGTTCTAGTTCAGTGATTCCTAGACTGGCCCGCACGTCACAGTCACTGGGGAGCTTTAGAAAGGCCTAATGGCCAGGTTTTACCCAGAATCACTGGGTGGAGGGACCTAGGCATCAGAATTTTTGAAACTCCCCAGCCCATTCCAGTGTCTACCTGTCTGAGAACTACCACCTGGTCCTAAAGCCACCGTTCACACAGTCCTTTCTGGTTCAGCCAGCTAGATGTCCACTCTCTCTGCCTCCCGTGACCAGATCACAACAGCACCCACCCACCGCGACACACGAACAATTGCAAAGAATATCTAGAATTTGCTAAGGCAAAAAAAAAGATCTACATGCTATGGGTTGAATTGTGTCCCCCCAAAAGATAAGTCCTAACCCTGAGAACCTCTCGGAATGTGACCTTATTAGGAATAGGGTCACTGGAGATTTAGTTAGTTAAGACAAGGTCATACTGGAGAAGGACAGGCCTTCAAATCAATATGACGTGTACCCTTATGAGAGGAGGAGAAGAGAGGCACGCCGAGGGGAGAATGACATGTGAGAACACAGATGACACGCATGTGACGAGGGGGCGGGTTTTGGAGGGATGCATCTACAAGCCAAAGAACACCACGGATTTCTGGCAAACAGCAGAAGCTGGGAAGAGGCAAGGAAGAATTCTACAGGCTACAGGGGAAGTATGACCTTGCGACACCTCGACTTAGGACTTCTAGATTGTAGCACTGTGAGATTCAATTTCCGTTGTTTTCAGGCGCCCAGTTGTTGGTGCTTTGTCATGGCAGCTCCAGGAGACGCACCACGTGGGTGGGAATGAATCAGAGTATTGTGTGCAGATCGTTCCCAGAGCTCTCTCGATCCACCATGACCCACTAGTCACGGATGTCGAAGCACTGCACTTACACTTGAACTTCTGGGGTCAGCTTGGTCATCACGAGAAGTGGGAAGAGCAATAACTAACTGATGTTTATTGAGTGCTTAACATTCTTGCGGGCACACATTACCTACCCTCATTCATTTAATCCCAGACAACCCTTTGAGCTAAATACTATTTAGTAAATACTATTTGCTAAATGAGCAAATACTATTTAGTAAGGAGAAAGCTGAGGCTCTCATAGGTCAAGTAATTTGTCTCCTGTTGCTTGGATAGCCATCAGAAGAGCTAGTACTTCCATCCAGTTGAACCTGACCCTGAATCCTCTGCTTTCTATGTCAGTTTGGGAGAAAACTCCTGGTGCACCCAGGATTCTCTCCAAAGCAACTTTCTTAACAAGTCAGAGGTCTAGCCCAGCCCGCCATGCTGCAAGAGGGTGAAAGTCACAGCTCTGATGTGACAAACACAGGAGTTTGGCATTCAGCTCTTGCAGCTGCCAGAAAGAATTAAACAAAGTGGACGAAAGCAAAGGAAAGGCAACAACAAAAATGCCAGCAGTGGCTGCAGGAGGGAGGGCCCAATTGCTACTGGTGGAAGTGTGAGGAAAATCAAAGTTGGTGATAGTTCAAGGTTATGTTGAAATGCCAAAGCCCTGGGCTTGCATAACCGTGAAACATGGAAATTAAGGTCTTACTGATGTTCACACTGTTTGTTTCAAGATTCCACTTTCCGCCTTCGTCTTGACAAGTCTCAGTTCAGTCACACGCTATCCACCACAGAGAAAGGAATAAAGATGGAAGCATGTGTGTGTGTGTAATATATAATATATGTATTAAAATATAAATAAATTAGGAATAGGAAAAACTAGAAAATATATCCTCGAATCTACTGCTCGCTTCTGGCTGTGTCCATTTATATTAATTGAATGAAGCAAACTGCAATCATTATCAGGTAGCAAAAACCTTAAAACATTTTTCAGGCAAAAGCTTTCTGAATTCACCTACGAACGCACTGATAACGTCTGAATCCTGGACAGCAATAATCACTAGATTCATCGAGCATTTCTCACGTCCCAGACACCGACACGCTCGATCCCCATGACAGCCTTAAAGAAGAAAGCACAATTATCACCATTTTGAAGTGGAAGAAATTGAGCTTCCGAAACTGGAATAACTGGGCCAAGGTGTCAAAGCTACAAAGAGGAGGAAACAAGATTTGAACCCAGGCCTGACTGTCTGACTTACAAGCTAGAGCTCTAAGTCCCCACGTCACTTTTCTCCACCGTGCTTCTCCTGCTACGCATGTGCCTTGTCCCATGCCTTCCTCTGCAAGTGTTGTCTGTGTGTTGATCATGACCGCATAGCTCTGTTTCCCTCGGTTATCAAATCAGAAGAACCCCAGCTCACCCTCCACGCTGATTAGACGCCTTCTTCAATGTCTCTGGACTCGGCGCAAACAAGGTTTTTTCCCACTGCCTTTTCAGAGAAATGACTGCACGAACTGTCAACTAGACCCCCTTTTCAATTTTCATAACGCAACACTCACTCACCGACTTTAATAATTAGAAAAGTTGACGTGTGCATGGCAAAATTTGATTTCATTCGGCTCCTTTAAACAGAAGGACAGAACAAAAATGACCGTCGCTTCCCCTTCCCCGTCTGTCACATGAGTAGGTCTCTGGGAGTATGACAATATGTATATTTTTATGTCTCATGCTTTCAGAGACGGATAAAAGACTAGAAGATCAAATCCACCAAAAATTGTCCTCGAGTAATATGATCACTTAAATAAAATCAGGAATTTTGTCCAGATTTACGAAAATAAAAAAAAAAGTAAGAAAGGTAATTGGAAAACTTAATATACATATTTCAGAGTTCGGGCTGAATGAACAGTATTCGTGGGAAACTTTGCTTACCTGATCCTGATACGTTCTGACCAACTGACAAAGATCGCAGAAAAGAGTCCCATGCCAGGGATTCTAGATGTTCACCGCATCTTGTTTTGTATACCTCATTCCTGAAAATATGAAAAACTATTTTTTAACCCCTTAAGTGTAGGTGAAAGCATGTGATGAGTTCTTGCTGAAAAAACAAACAAACAAACAAACAAACTGTAAATAGATGTGACGAGGGTCCCTTCTAGGACGAGGCAAAATCTACTTCTCTACCTCTGTGATCAAGACCTCCTGCTGAGACGGGAGAGACATAAAACAGCTGCATTGCTGAGCTGCAGACACGGTCGCAGTCAGTCACCTGGAGAATCACCTGAATTGTAGCAGATTTCATGTGGAGTATGGACTACACTCCAGTAGAACCACTGGGCCTGCTGTTTTCTCTAGAGAGCGTTTTAATAACGAACTTGGTTTCTTTAATAAGTACGGGGCTATCTTGAAGTTCAAGTGTTACTGATGCTCACGATGTGTACTTCAGAACTCCCACCTCCATCTCACTTTGTCGCGACAAGTCCTATTTCAGCATGCACTTGCCACCGTATTTATCCAGGAATTTTATCAAATTTTCTTTATTTTGGGTCTTTTTAAAATTTCTTTTTTTTTTACTCTAATGTGTATCATTTTCTTCTTTCTACCCCTTTTAAATTTGCATTATTTTTTTCCAGCTTTTTAAGGTGAAAAAAGTTTTAAGAACTTCTTGGGCCATTGATCTTAGGCCTTTCTTTTTAAATATAAACATTTAATATTCCACATGTTCTTGAAAAAATGCACATTCCCCAGTTTTTGGCCAGAGTGTTTTAGGAAGAGCAATTAGGTCAAGGTGGTTGATGGCCTTGTTCATTAAAATCTTCTATATCTTTAATAGTTTTTTTCTCAAGTTTTTTATCGATTGCTTAGAGGAGAGTGTTAAAATCTTCCACTGTAATTGTGGATTTTTCTATTTCTCCCTTTAATCCTGTCTATTTTTGTTTCATGTATTTTGAAGATCCGTTATTAGGAGCACATAAAAGTTTTCCTGGTCAATTAACCCTATTATCATTATGAAATATTCCTCTATCTCTTTGTCTTGACGTATTCTTTGACATGTTTGATGTTGCTATAGTCACTCTAGCCATCTGACTTGCTTTCATCTTATCTGTGTCTTTATATTTAGAGTACATAATTATAAATACAATGGAGTTGGGGTCTTGCTTTTTAAAAATCCAATCTGACAATGCCTTTTAATTGGAATGCTTACAGTAAATACCCTTAATATCAATTTTGAGATCGTTTGATTTCGGTCTACTATTTTCCTGTTTGTTTTCTGGTCATTCCCTCAATTTTTGTTCCTCAATTCCTTTAAGTCCATCAAGTTATTTTTTTAATTTCAGATATTTTATTTTTCAGTTCTGGAAATTATATTAATTTTGCTATTGTTTACTTTTCTCTGTTAGGATTTCATATCTTTTCACTGATTATGAACATAGTTTTCTTTATATTTTTGAGAATAGTGGTAAGAGCTGCTTTAAAATCCTTGCCTGCTAATTCCACATTTTTTCCTTTTTCTGGGATATTGTGACTGTTTTGTTGGGGAGACTCTGGATTCTGTTATTTCTTTCCAAGAGTATTAGTCATTCTATGCAGACAGTTAAATGGGTAGACTTCTAAGTACAAATTCTCTCTGCTCTACATTTGATGACAACAGAATCTCGCTTCCGTGCACAGAGTCTGGTTCTTGAAACCAGAAATTCTGATGAGTGTCTATCTCAGTTTCAGCCCTGCAGAGCTTAGCTCTGGGCCTGCCAGGTGAAGACGCTTTAAACATTTGGAAGTTCATCTGCTGTTTTTCTCTTCTTCCAAGTGTCGACTCCTCTCCAGTATTTCTCTGGTTTGGTCACTTTCAAGAGCCTATGGGTATTTGTTCTTTATATTTTTTTCAGTGTTTACAAGTACTACCTTCTATAGAGTTAGTCAATGGAGCTAGCTGGCTATTATTATGAGGAGTAAAACCCACCACAAGTGAGGAACAAACTGTGTGTGGTTCTATACAAGAACTAAGAAGTGATTTGTACTACAGCTGACTTAGGCTATCTTGATTAATACAAGGTATCAACTGCAGTATTTTGTTCTGATTTAAAAATATTTAGTTTGTTTTATAAGCCAAGTTTCTTGAGTTTTTATACATAAGTGTCACAATTATTAAAAATAAAATGTCATTTTTTTATTGGCTTTTGTAAATTTTCTGTGGGACACTGATCTTGCAAAATAAAATGTGTCAGTCACAGTACTTCTCAGAAATGTATTCCCTGTAAATTCTGAAAGATTATTTTATTTATCACTTATTTTCCTAATACCAGCATCGTGCCTTTCTTCCCGTTTAAGATCTCACTGAGATATCCTCAATTTTTTTCCTTACGATTTAAATCATTCCAGACATTTTGTATCTCCCCATTCTATAGTTTTAAGATTTAAAACTTTTAAACACACCAGTTCATTCTTTGCAGAAGTATTTTGTTTCACTGTAGGATGGCGCCTGGCTGCTGTTCCTTCTTTGTAATCTATGTATGCTCCTTCCGATCGCAGCAGCCAGAATTGATTAAGCTAATTTTATTTCAAACAATCCAATACCATTAAAATAGTATTAAAGTAGCTTTCGCTTTTAACTTTTATTTCTTTAACATTCACCAATAAATTATTGAGCTTCTACTATTTGCAAATCCATCGTTTTACTCCTATCTTTAACAGGCAAAGCTAGGGCTGCATGGTTCACGTATTCAAACTATCGATAGCTAATTTGATGAAAAACAAATGCAGAGCGTCTAGAACATTCTATAACTCTGTCCAACTTTAGACATTGGGATCACGTACTTTAACTTACAAAAAAATTCTCAAGACAAATCGGGGATTTGGATAATTGCCAGGATTCTATTATGGGTTGAGAACCTCAAATCTCTATTTTTAAATATCTTCCTGCCATTTAAGATAAACAGAGACATTTGCTCTGATGTATCTCCTATCTCTTCTTCCATCCTTTCATTTACTCTATATCCTTTTTGTTTCTCACCCCTGCGGTCCCACCTTCTCTGGCTTGTTGTCAGTTCTGCTCCCCATGTGTGTCTACTGCGGTGACACAAGTTATTACAGGTTCTTTTTTTATAGGGGGAGAGTGGAAGAGAAAATAAACCTCTTCTGCCTTCAGGGTGTAGGATCAACGAGACAATTTTTTTTTTACAGTGCCTACGTTAATTATTCTATTGGCATTACACAAGGGAGCCTGGGCCCTTCTCATATTCTCAGCCAGTACGTGTTCCAATCTGATAAAAGAAAGAAGAAGGAGGAAAAAAAAACATTGTGACACCTATACCAGGTATTGCAATTAGTACAGTGGATCAATAATCACCATTGATCCGTTGTACCCACACTAGTGAGAAGTCTCCGGGACGGACAAATAATTTTAACATAATGTAGAATAGATCAGAGCAGCATAACTTAACAACATCAAGTACCTGAAAAGGAGCACTAACTCTACTACTTTGCCCGGAGGGTTTTGGGAAAATTTTTAACACTACGATATGACTTCAAGTCGAATCACACCTCAAGCCCTCACTATTAGCAATTTTTTCTGCCCATAGCATCGTTTCCCCAACTGTTCTTTGCACAGCTGACTACTCTTCAAGTATTAACCTGTGTTAACCAACGACAGAACTCTTCATGACCACACCTTCTGTGATGATGAACTCTACCACTCATCACAGCTCCCTCTTCATTTTCTTCCTAGAGTTAATCCTCTTCTTTTCATATGTATTTATCATTTTTATTTGCATTCACCCATTTATTGCCTGTTTTCCCAACTTGAATGTAAGCTTCATGTCTAGTACAGAGTAGGTGTTGAATAAATACTTATTGACTAAATTGTAATATATTTACATGTTTGCGTCTCCATCAGATTGTGACCCTGCCATATTCATTTTTGCAATTTCTATTTCGCATGGCAACTCCTCCTGCTCCCGCACACATGGTGGGTGCTCAATAAGTTCTTTTTGTATAAGTAAATAAGTACACAAATTGTTACTCATTCTTCTTTATCCACTACTTTTACTGTAAAGGAGGTAAAGGAATCCTAGGCCATAATATTTTTTAATTTATCAAAAAGTTCAAGGGAAAAATGAGTTATGCTACTGCAAGTTGAGCATAAATAATCCTGCCATTTTACAGGAAGAAAAACAAAGAAAACCTTCGAGGTCGTGTTCTACATTTGATTGGGGATAAAATAGTGACAAGGTAAAACGCTCAAGAATGTGACCACTAAATAGAACCCTGTTGAAAAATGTTTTGATTTTTATCCTTGGATGTATCTTGGTAGTTTAGCAGTTTACAAGGTGACCAGAGACGACGTTTCCTCCCCACCAATGTCTGGTACATTGCCTCAAATGTGGCAAACATCTCAAATTTATTCCCTCATGTCCCAGTTTTAACATGACTTTGTGAGGCCTTTCACGTGGAAAGTGCACCAGCACGAAGATGAGTTAGAGGCAAGAGAAATATCAACTTTTAAGAATAAGCAATGTCTGATTAAAATAGACCTATACTTAGTTGTGTGCCTTAGCAAAACTTTTTAAAGTCTAGTACCCATTTCCTGTCATAATGATCTTAAAGTCTTTCACCTGGGTTAAGGAAACTGCTAGAAAAATCAATTGAATGATAATTAAGCATCTGGCTGGAACCTGTGTGGTGAGTCAATTCAAAATGAACAAATGTTGACCACCTACTATGTGCACAGCCAGCATCAAACGATATCAGTGGCTCCCTCAGAATGTTCCACGTGGTGAGTGTTAGAATAGGACATATGTGTGGTCCAGGAGAGCTCTGAAGAGCCTTAATCCACACGTGTCAAGATGAGCTTCCCACAGTGACATATCGATGCTATAGAAGACATCCTCATCTTGGTTTATTTTTTCCAGAAGAATCTATATCTTCAGATTTGCTTTTCTTTATGTATTGCCATCACAATCTTATTTATCCTCTTTTTTCTTGGGACACTCATTCTGATTACATCAATCTATCCTATGTCTAAATTAAACTGGTGCCTACATAACAAAGCCATCTCTCTGGGTTCCAGATTATGAGAGTTTCCTGCTGCTAAAAACACACATGTTAAGGGTAGTTCTGTCCTTCAGTAACTAACTTTCAGCCTATGACAACCAAGATCGACCTGCTGTATATCTTTAGAAAAATTATCATAGCAAGTATCTAGTGCATCATAAGTTTTGAATTGGTGGGGTTTGAATTTATGGGAAGAACTGAACTTGATACAGAAAAACAATTAATATTCAACAATGAAAATTCTGTAAAGTATAGGTAAGCACATGAGAAAAAGCGGATGTCACATCAGGATAATATCAAGTTCTAATGGGACAAACGTAGAGAAATAGCCCCTGGAGACAAAAAAAATTCGTCTACCCTAATGACGTGACCACTAGTACTGACCGCTCATTCTCTCCCCATCACCAAGACCATCATAATTCATCGCATGTGTTGGCTTAGATGTGTTTCTTCACTACCAGGCTCAGAGTTCTTGAAAGTCAGCATCAGGTCTTTGAATTCCAACACTTAACGTGGTAACGTAATGCAAGTTCAATCAGCATTGTTGAATAATTAATTAGTTGGTCGAACAATTCGTTAAAAGTGCTGAACATTATGCAAATGTAAATAGCTCCATGAAGGTAGGTATCTCTGTTTGTTTGTTCTGCATTTGATTCCAGAGCACCTAAAACACTCAATAAGCTTTTATTGATGAGGGAATATGGTTATTCACATCTGTGTGGTAGAGACATGGGCTCTATGGACAAAGTTTTATTGACAGAGCGAGTATCCTGCAGATATCTTAAGGATGCTTAAGGCTGCAGGAAGTACTCACAGAGGTTACTATTTTGCTCATTCTCACATCTGGTTAAAGAAAAGCAGAAGCTTCCGTTACTCAGATATTCTTTTTGTCCATTCTGGTGGCGAGGAATGAACTTTGGTAAGAAGCAGTGGAAAGTATATCTTGCATGAGTAGAAAAAGAAGAAATAGAGTTTTTCAGACTTCGACCAAGAAACATAGTTTACTTATTTAGGGTGGAATTTTATTTGCACGTCAAGGTCTATCCAGCCAGGACTAGAGCCATGTGAGGAAGGAAAAAAAAAAAAAATCCCAACCACCACAACGCTGGCGAAAAAACACATTTTCACAGGTTAGCAATAAAACAAAACCATTTTTCATTCTTGCTTCAAGTTTTTGGCACTACCACGGCACCATTTTCTGAAGTAAAAGGGAAGAGCAAAGAGAATGGCAACTTTGGGGAAAGGGTGACTATTGCTAGATGCTGCTCAGAGGCCTGAGTTTTGAAGGAGCCCTTAAGCGGGCGTCTTGCTCGCTTGCTTCCTATGTCTGTTTCTTTCTTTCTTTCCGTTTTATTGAAAGACATATTTTCCTATCCATTAAGATTTACAGTTTTCTGCCAACTACTTCAGTGGAACAAATTTTCCCTTTAATTTAACAATGCACATATTAGACTCTGACATACCCATAAAAACCTCTTTTAAGTTAGTCGTCACAAAATGCATTTCCTTAGGACTGAAGACGTAACTTGGATACGTAACTTGGAACCATGTAGCTCCCACCTACTTATTAGGTGAGTACGTGGGGCCATCATCATTTCGCCAGGTCAGAGTCAGTGAATTAACTACCTCTAGGTTCTGACAACCACATAACCTAAGGGTTTTTGAGAAAAAAAAATAATACAGGCACTGATTTTTTTTCTGGCCCATTTGATCTTCTCTATGGCTTACCTATTAGCCGGGCTCCGAGAAGTATTAATCTTCATTTTCCCATCGTTGCCAGACACGTGGACTTCGTAGCATTTGCCACAGCATGCTAAAAAATGAAGGATTAAAAAGGGATTTAAAAAAAGAGAGAAAAATTCTTAATCATGCTTTCATAACTTTTGGAGAACAGTTGGTTTAAATTTCCAAATAACTCTTTTCAAAAGGTTAGTATCAAAACACATGCAAAAAATAAAAGTCTAAATAAAGCACAATAAATTATTTCACTGCTACGGTATTAGATTTCAAAGAGAGACGAGAGCACACATAAGGATATTAGAGTGGATGGACTATATTGGATCTCTGGGAATTGCTGTCAGATATTGATGAAAACAGAGAGACTGTAGGAGATCAGATAAAAGAGAAAAATGATTACATCTGGAAGAACAACGTGAACTACGTGGCCAACAGAGATTTCAAATGTAAGCTAATAGCAATCCACGAAAGGACAAACTTGGAGCGAGTCCCACATCGCTAAGCACATTCACGATCGTGCAGCATCTGTAAAGATTTTTACATAGCATTTTCCCTCATTTCAAAATTTGCAAAATACATATTTAATAGGTTTAGCATGTCAGCTGGTAATTTCGTCCACGGGCAGTGAGAAGGATTTGTGTTTTTCAAAAACCGATTTGGGTTTTGATGCTGCTGCCCTCTGGGCTCCATCCCCGGCCAGGTGCAATCATGGAGAACGCACACGGCCCGCGGACACTGCGAACAACGTGTTCTGTACGTTTCAGCATCCGCGCCAGTGAGAAAACCCATCATCTTATACTTTCCTCCTCTCTCTCCCAAGCTTCACACCCCGTCGACCTGGAACGGATGAGGAGTCCATTTCCACATTGCTGACCGCCCCCGTATCTTACCAAAAATCACCGAGGAAAAAGTGATGGGAGAAAATGTTCCCATAACATTTTTTTCCTATCTGATAGGAGTCTTAACTGTTAGATTTGAAATGATCAAAGATGACTCAAACTGAAATGAAATTTGAGGAAAAAAAAAAAAAGAAATAGAAAAGCCAGCTGGGACAGTAACTGGGAAATGGAGTTGGGTTCGCCAGTTCTCCACACCTGGCATGGAAGGTCCCTTTGCAATGATCTCATCGTGCCGTGAGACTATCTGCGGTGGCCACAGCATGAGCAGCAGCCGGCTCATTTCACTTCTATAGATGTTACTTCATCGTATGATGCAAGCTTTTCAAATTGCCCCCTGTTGCATTCTGTCCTTTTTTCCTGTCTCTGGTTGTCTGTATCTGCACCAATTTTAAAAAAAGATGGTAGATAGCAAAGGCACGTTACAACAGCACCCCGAACCAATTAATTACTAACATAGATCCTACCCCTCATTTATCGAAGGTTCTAGTACAGCAAAGATTGCTTGAGGGTGGCACATGACCACCTAGATACTGGGGCGTGAGTACCTCGATTCGGAGCTGATTGATTTGAATTAGAAAACTTTCCTCTCTTGCTGGGCAATAGAAAAAAAAAAAACATGAAAAGATGTTTGTATTTGAAAACCTCTCGATGCTATCCAAATTTTACTGTCATGTATGAGCCCTCAACTGAGTTAATATCAAAACTTTGTTTGGTGTGGCATAGATAGAAGTTTGGAGAGTTTTTCCAGTCGGCTCACTTCATCTGCTATCTGTAACAACTCCATATTTACTCCACATTATGGAACTCTGTGTTCCAGAGGTTCATTTATAAAAATAATTATCCATGCATGGTATAACATGGAGAGTTTTCTTAGTGGAGACAGTTTAGAAAGGGGCTTTATTTTCCTAATTTTTTTTCTCAGTTATATGGTCTTCCCAATTTCACTGGAAGTAGAAAACACAGCTAACAGTAGAACTGCATTATTAGAGAATTTATATCTGTTGGGACTTTTCGACAATCTCCCTGGGACAGATTTTTGAATTTGTTTCAATCTTGATTACAGGCTACACAATGAACAAAAAGTATTTCTACACAATGGCAAATCCTTACTGAAAATATTATTGTTTTAGTTTAGGAAAAAAAAAAATTTTCAATAAAGCCTTCCACTTGCATTTTGAAAGAAAAAGGTACTAGAGAGAATTAGTGTCTTCTTCGTAACAAGTTGCATTTTCGTCTGCAATGACTGAGATGGCATGATGGTAAAGATATGGGCAAACAACCTTTCAGTGAGATGTCTCACAATTCTATGATGGATCAGTGTCACAGCTTCTGGGGTGTTTCTCTCCCCTGGGGTCTCTCATTACATTCTTGTTTCCGGGACTGTAACGGTCCAGCATGATAGCTAAGTGAAGGTGCTCTGGGTGAGACAGCCTGGGCCTGAGTCTTCAATCGATCCCTTAATGACTGCGACCTTGGCGAGTTACTTGACCTTGGAGAGTTACTTGACCTTCCCGAACCTCAGCTTCCTCATCTGTGAAATAGGGACAGTATTTCTTCCATCATAAAATTGTTCCGAAATTGAGACAATGTGTATAAGTGCTTCTCCTCGCTGCCAAGCATATGGCAATTGCACTATATTTAATATTAAATTGGCAAAGTTTTAATAATAAGACAGTGACTTCCTGCTGCTCTTAGCGATCTGGCTATGAACAACTATGAGCCTTTTAAAATGTGGCGACCCCTGTTCCCTCCCATTAGGACGAGGCCCTCTGCCTGCTATCACATGGTCACTGCTTGTGACCTTTCTCTACACCCTGTCAATGTGTTATTATTCTTCTTTCAGATCAGTTCATCCTCCTCTCCTCTTAAACCCACACACCCCTCGGTGGTCTGGGTGCTCCACAGTCAAACAGGAAGAAGGACTTCCTCCAATGTTTTGTTTCACTTTCCCTCTTGTCTAATGCCCACTCCTCAAATCCAAGTTTATTATCAAGGAACTATTATTACTGTAAATCAAATCCCAAAGAAAAACTATACCAGGAGACTTCACATAATGGATTATCAAACAATATAAAACATAGGTCTAACAAAACACGCGTCTTTGGTCTATGAAGAAACACCCGCAGGTTGACCTGCAAAGTTGGTTTTGTTTCAACAACTCCTCTAAGAAAAAGAAACAAAAGAGCAGAGTTTCCTTGTGGATCACCTTTGATCACCTCATGTGGTGATGTGCTGGGTTGTCAGAAGCTTTTAAAATGGGTGCTTTTTCAGTTGGTTTACTATTATTACATTAGCTGGTTTTATTCACTTTACGGGTGTGATAGATGAAAATATTTAGCTTTTGAAAGCTCATACTTATTAGTTACCTGTTGCTTTATGAAAGACGTCAAAGAATAACCATTTTGTTTGCTCATTATTTTATGGGTCAGCCATTGGGGCTGGGCTCAGTTGAGAAGTTCTTCCGCTTATGTCACCTAGGGTCACTTATGAAGCTGCAGTCACCCACTGACATTTCTAGAGATCGATGGTCACAATCAGCTGGGCCACACGTCTCCGGTGGGATAGTCTGGGCTGGTGGCTAGCCCACTGACATTTCTAGAGATCGATAGTCACTGTCAGCTGGGCCACACGTCTCCAGTGGGATAGTCTGGACTGGTGGCTAGGTCCCAAGAGTACAAGACCAAAAACTGCAAGAGCTCTTAGGACAGGCTCCCTTCCAGCTCTTCTGCTGCCTTTCGTTGGTCAAGGCAAGTCATGCAGCCAAGCACAGAGCCATGCGTACACAGAGAGAAATTACAGCAGCCATGTTGCAAATAATCTACCATACTGCATAAACCTTTATAAGAGTAAGTCATGCTCAGGTAGTACTCATCTTCCTGATTCTTTCAGCTGACTTTTTTTTTTTTTTGCTCTATGCCGTGTGTCAGGTGCTAGTGATGCAATAGGGGATATAGATAGATCTCGCCCTAAGGGATTTCATCTCTGCCTGGATGGCGAGTGACTGACTCAATGACCATATGATGTGGTTAGTTGTGTTCAGTTGAACTGCTGAACGTGGGCAGGCATTCCTGAGATGGGTGCCATTTATCACAACACAGACTGAGCGAGGCTGTCGTGTGCTGTTTATAAACCCAGCTTCATTACAACAACGTAACAGAATCAAACAAGTCATGGAATATTTTTCACTAAGCACAAGTCGATTGCCTTGTAATCACACCTGAGTGATATCATAGGTTTTTGATCCCCATCTGAGAGATGAGGGTAGTGCTTAAGAGCTTGGCTTTGCAAAATATTTACTATAATGATAATAATATATCTTGGTATCTCACGTTAAAATAGAGGTTATACTATAGTCTACCCCATACAATTATGCAGTGGACTGGAGAAAAGAAAATGTAAACTGTATAAAAATCTTCACTTTCAGATAGGACAGTATTATTTTTTAACTAATGAAGAAAAAGGATCCTCTTTCAGAAACATTTGAGCAAAGATTCAGAATTTAAACTTACTCAAGCGTCCACAGTTTTTCTCTTTTACCC
>AWHC01052090.1:0-19552 GCA_000465285.1 Eidolon helvum | reverse complement strand
GCTGTTTTGGGATGAAATGCTCTGCAAATGTCAATTATGTCCAATTAGTCTAATGTGTCATTTAAGTATATTATTTCCTTATTGATTTTCTTTTTAGATGAGCTGTCAATATCTGAAGTGGGGTATTTAGGACACTTACTAAGATAATGATTTGATCAGTTTCTCTCTTTAGTTCTGTTAGCAATTGCTTTATGTATTTCAGGGCTTTCTGATTGGGAACATAGATATTAATATGTGTTATGTCTTCTTGATGTTTTTTTCCCTTTATTGTTATTAAATGTCCCTCAGCATCTCTCTTTACCTTTTTTATCTTGAAGTCTATTTCATTTGATATAAGTGCAACTACACCCACTTTTCTCTGAATGCCATTTGCTTGGATTATCATTTTCCACCCTTTCACTTTGAGAATATATCTAAGATGTGTCTCCTGAAGGCAGCATATGATTAGGTTTTGTTTTTTGATCCAGTCTGCAACTCTGTGCCTTTTTAATGGTGATTTTAGTTCATTTACATTTAGGGTAATTATTAAAATATGAGGTTTCCCTATAACCATTTTATCTTTTATTTTCTGGTAGCTCGGTGTTTCCATTGCTTCTTTGTTTTTGTATTTCTGTCTATTATTTTAATATGGTGGGTTTTGTTTTGTTTTGTTTTGTATTTCCCTCTAGTCCTTCTTGTTTTATGTTATGTATCTTAGTTCTGGATCTTTGATTTGTAGTTATCATTAAGATTATGTCCAGCATCTCCGCCCCTCTTACCAGTAATTATTAAAATATGAGGTTTCCCTATAACCATTTTATCTTTTGTTTTCTGGTAGCTCGGTGTTTCCATTGCTTTTTTGTTTCTGTGTTTCTGTCTATTATTTTAATATGGTGGGGTTTTTGTTTTGTTTTGTTTTGTTTTGTTTTGTATTTCCCTCTGGTCCTTCTTGTTTTATGTTATGTATCTCAGTTCTGGATCTTTGATTTGTAGTTACCATTAAGATTATGTTCAGCATCTCCGCCCCTCTTACCAGTCTAGATGTGGCTTCTTTATATTCTTAGTTACAGGATTTCTGTTCAATTAGTCTTCAGATGGTTCTTCAGGTTGATTATTCTATAATTTAGTTGTAAGTTTTATGTGGTCATGGGAAGAGGTGAACACAGCTTTTACCTACTCTGTTACCTTGACCAGAAGCTTATAAATATATTTCTTAAATATCTGAAAACTAGAGATTAATGTAATCCATATCCTATATGTTTTGGTGTGGAGGAAAACTATCATGATTGCTTATTTTTGAGAAATCAGGGTTGGAGGAAGTGAATAAGAAATCCTAGAGGAATTCCTCTGACAAGCTATAAAGTTTAAGAGTAGAGGCAAAATAGGCTCTTGCATTTTCCCACCAGTAGGGTTTGGATTCCACTAATAAACTCATATGTCCTCATAGTCATTCTTTTTTCACAGGGCCTGGAAAGTAGAGAACTAGATTCAACTAAAGTTTTCTTGTTACACTCATAAGATTATGAGGAAAAATTGGCAGAGGACTTTTCTCCTGTGAACTGACAATATTGGTGGCATGAATGAATATTCACTAAGTGGAAGTCTATGATTAAAATGGTTTGTATCTGTAGACTTGTCTTTAAAAGATGTGGAGTGGGATCCAAAATTTCCATCCCAATTCTTCCTTCACTCAAAATTGCACCATGAGTGAGTAAACTGAAATATTGTAGGATCTATAAAAATATACTGTGTTTCACACAAAATAATTATCTAACTTATTAAATAGATTTCCTGTTTTATGAGAAGAAAATTCTAACTCCTAACGAAATCACGAATACATTGCATATATAATTTTATGATAAGTGTGAGGTAAAGGTGACTTTAGGACAGGAAGGATTACACAGAGTTGAAAAACATAAATACTGAAAACCAAAAGATAGGTGAGGACTTAGGGAAATTATGATTTATAAATTATAAATTAGAGGGGAGAAATCAAATTGGTTTTTCACTCCTGATGTGAGAATTAGAGAAAGCTACAGAATACCTGATGAGAAAGTGGTTTTATAAACCTAGAAAGAGAGAGACAGACAGACAGACAGACAGAGAAGAGGGAGGGAGAGAAAAAAGGAAAGAAGGAAGGAAGGAAGGAAGAAAGGAAAGAATGGAAGGAGGAAGAAGGGAAAAAAGAAAGAAAAGTATGTTAACTGACATGTTAAATTTCATTTTGAAATGTAAATGAATTAAATTCCTTGATTAAAGTGAAAAACTTTCCGATTGTTTTAAAACACAAACAGAACAACACCAAATCCCATTATATGTTGGTTATAAACTAAGGAATATGAACTGTTAAAAATATAGATATTCAAAGATTTATTGGATGAACACAAAATAAAGAAAAGCAGAGGGGTTGATATTAATAAGTATGTGTTTATTCATTGTATTCCTATTTATTCATTTTCATGTTTATATACCTTGTATGTGCCAGGAAATTTCTTAGGCACTGGGGATATAACTAAGTAAAACAAAGTTCCTCCCTAATTGACCTTGCTTTGTAGCATAAAAGACAAACTAAGAGCAAGGTAAAAGGACACAGTGATGGAGGCAGCCATTTTAGAATGGAATACTTTTCTGAGGAAGTGCTATTTGTTCCAGGACTTGAATAAAATGAAAAAGAGTTCATACAGTTATTTGGGGATCCTTCGGTGGTCTAGAACAGTGCTATTCAAAGCATGGTTATGAAATGTTTGCTTCCAATTAGGGGTAAGGTAAGGGGACAGCCCCACAGTATAAACCCACTATGCCATTAAACACGTTGATGTTTTTCTTTCTTATTGCAAGACTTTCTTGATGAAGGAAGCAGTGTGTCAATTCGCACTCGAGTTCATGCACTTTGAAAGACCCTGGTAGACAGAGGAAACAAAGGACGAAGGCCTGAGGCAAAAACATAATTAGCATTTCAGGCACAATAGAGAAAGCTTAGAGTGTATTTAGCTTAAATACACTAAATAATTAAATAATTGTTTGATTTAAATAACAAGTCTTAAATAAATAGTATTTCTTTCATAGATATCAACATTCGAAATTTGTAACACTCTCTCTCTTCAACTTACTACTGGTATCTATATATAATTCTCAACTACAACTCTTTATGTCTAATAAGCATACAAAACATAATATGCTCCAAATTCAAGTCCTGATTTCAACTCCTCATGTCCTGTCCTCTTGCGCCATAATCAGTCATTATCATGGTTCAAACCACATCTTCTATTGCGGGTATTATTGCAATAGATTCCTAGATGGTCTCCATGTTTCTATCTTTGCTATATCTCTACCTATTCTCCACTTAGAATCCAGAGTAATTCTTTTAAAGTGTTAGTCAAATCATGACACTACTGTCCTTATTATTAGTTTTCCATCTCATTCAGAGTAAAAACTAAAGTCCTTACAACGGCATATAAGCCCTCCATGACCTAGAACATGCTAACTCTAATTTCCTCTTCTACCTTTTGCTTACTATATTTCAGCCATGTTGGCCTCTTTGCCATTCCTTGAACACTGCAAATATACTCCCAAAACACATCTCAGTGTCTCTGCACTTTTTAGCTCTCTCCATCATTTTCTTTAGGTCTATTCATATTTGTGAAATTTTAACTGACCACCATATATATAATTTTAACTCATCACCAAGCCAGGACACCTTTTCTCACTTACTTTGCTTTATTTGCCTCTAAAGCACTTCATATCATTTGATGTTTATTTTTTCTTTTCTGCCTCTCAGCTGCTCTCCCAGTAGTGTAATGCTATGAAAGAGGGAATTTGCTGTTTTTATTTCATCTGTAACATCAAAAGTGAGCTCAAGATAGATATAATGTAGATATAGATATATTGATTTAATAGATGAATATAAGGAAAAACCCACTTAAGAAAAAAATGCTAATGGTAGAACAAAAAGTGTAGCTTTCCCCTGTCCAACCAAAAACAAATCTGGACTTAAGTAAGGAGGAGCTATATTTATAAAGACTATTGCACTAGGGGCAGGGAGGCAATTGCAACTGGAGTCTGAGACTATTAATAGTGAGAGAGGGACTATTGAAGTAGGGAGATGCTTGGACCATAACATCTGCAAGTGTCTCAAAGGTCAGGCAGAAAAAGGCTTTCATTTGTAGGAAGGAATAATAAAGTCTAGAGAGAACTAGGTGTGCAGGAGTGAACAGGAAAGGACCATTAAAGGGAGGATGCATTTCAGGGCTTGCGTAAGCTTAACTTAGGGGCAAGGCAAAGTTCAGTGGCCTGGGGAAAGGAGAAAAGCCTATAAAGTTTAATCAAGTTAAATTAGAGACAATTTTCCAGTTTGGTCAGTGGAGACCAATATTTTAGCTAACTATTGAGATGAAGAGTGAGAATTTGGAGGGTCTTTGTCTGGCCTTGGCATAGGTATACAAGCAAGGCATCCAGGAGTCCTGTCTAAGTCATGTTGGGAAGGGAAATTGGCACTCTACAGCCAGCCATTTCCCAGAACACAAAGGGTGAATAATTTCTTGCCTGTTACTCTTTCCTAGGGGCATGAAGCTGGGGTAAAGTTCCACATCGCTAACACACAGGAGTTTGGTCACAGCAAGCTGGTACATCAACTTCATGACTGAGGAGTCGCACTGTGGGACTCTCACTGAGCTACCCCTCCTTCCGCCATAATGCAGTGCCCTTAAGAATAAGAAGTCATTCACTAACATGCCACTCTTCACTGTGGACGCTAAGTCCCAGCATGTCTCCACTCACCACCCAGTGCATAGACTCTTCAGTCTCACTTTGCCACCTTTCCCCTGGGCATCGAAAGAGAGAGATTGAAGATGATTTGATGGAGGAAATACAACTACTACTAGAGCTAAAACAACCATTTTGGTTATAAATCATTTACCATTCAAAAAGAAAGTTGGAATTACCTTGGTTGTCTTTTCTTCCTTTGAAATAGCTTGCTCAGGAAGCTAGCTCAGTTTCCTAAACCTAGTTTTGCACTGACTCCCAGGATACTGTAGATCTTATTAAATACATAAATCTTGTGTTTTCTAAAGTACTGCTTTATGTGAACAAACCACCTCAAGTTCTTACGAAATTTTAAAGGGTAAGAACTTTGGGGAATATTAGGAATATATTGGTCTTGGCTAGAAAATGCTAACATTTGAAACGTGGATGTAGGATAATGGCTTTATGAGGCCACACCAAGCCCCAAGGTAATGCCTAAGTTCTCTGTTTATAAAGAAAAATCTCAGAGTACCAGCCCTATGAACATCTTCTCCCAGGCCTTCCTATGTAAGATATGAAGGAAGGTCAGGTGGCTCCATAAAGAAAGGATTAAAATGAAATGAACTCATACTCTGGCATTTGAAAATAACTACTTTTCAAAAAGCAGTAAAAAAGAAGATCTTACACATGTTGAATTTATACTTTACAAAGTATTTTTTAAATATACCGTGTCATTAAATTTCACAATAAATTGGCAAGAAAAAAATTATATCTCTATTTTGTTAATGAGTGATAAGAGCTATTATCTATCTCACTTTTATTTCTTTCCAGGTACCACATTAAGCACTCATTTAATTCTCATAGCAATCTTAATGATGTGTAGGCTATTACTATTCTGATAATACATGGATTGAAAGTTAGACTCAGAAAAAATAAGGAATTTGCTTAGGGTCAGGCAACTAGTAAGTGGAAGGGTGAAGATTTAAACTCCCTTTTAAAACTTCATGTTTTAATGTTATTTTGGCCACATAAATTTTAAATTATCAGTGTACTATTATGCTACCACGTGCATTAAAAACATACACAAAATAAAAATTTAAAAAGAATATGATAAAAATAAATGCAAATAGAAGTTCTAATAGTTTCTCCTCACACCCTAATGGAATATCTGTACACCTCATAAACTTAATCTGATTGAACCCTGTAGGGACTATGCAGATGATGAAATCGAGTCTTGGGAACTTGTCCATCATCACGCAATCAGTAAAAATTTCAGGGCGGTCTCCAACTCTCATCTTCCAACTCAGGTCCTTTCCCTTTCCATCCCACGGCCTCTTGGCCTTCCTCTAACTGTGGCATTCTGTCACGTGACCATCTGGAAGCCCGCAGTCCCCTGCCTGGACACAAAGAGCTAACCCTCTTAGAGTAGCATTTTCCTCAGACTCTGTGAAGAGTAAGAGACATTAGTACTCTAGTTACTGCAGTTGTTTGAATGGACCAGTCCCAAATCCACTACAAGCCCAATTTCCCTTCACAGAGAATCTCTCTCGCTTTCACTGGATGATTGCTAACCTCTCCCCACTGCTAATGCCATGGAGGGCTGCCTGTTTGGCACAGCTCAACGAAGATGGATGTATTTATTTATTTAGGGGATTAGAGCTTATTTTTGACTGTACTCTTATTTGGGGGCCGAGCACCTCCCAATTTAGTATTGATCACTTCACTTGAGTGCTTTTTGCCAACTTCCAATGACTCCATGAGTTTAATACGAGTCATACAAACCTCAGCTCTCGCTGTTCACACTTTCGGAGCGATGTGAGTGTGCTGCATTCTGCAGATGTCCTCAGCACACACGATTCTCCTCGTCAGGTTCCTCAGTGCCAGTCGGCCTGAGTAGATCAACCCCAGGTGTGGGATGTGACGCTAGAAACCTGGTGTCATTTCTTTCCCTGAAGAAAATATGAAGTTGAACACTCTGTGGCTCCTTACCAAGTGTTCTCAGCACGAGTCCACTAGGGACTTCCGTGCAGACACCTGAGTGGGAACATAAATCCCTAAGGTCAGGACTCTGGGTGGCCACTGAGGGGAGCAATCGCTTTATCAACCTTCTCATTCCAAGGACTGCAAGCCTTTACCTCTAAGAAGTCATTTAAAACCTTCCCTGCTCTAGCCATTCGGTTTTTAAATACAGTTCACTCGCTCCAAATATAGTACGAGGTAGATAATAATGGAAATAATATCTTCTCTTTTTTTTTTCTTTGCTTTTACTTTTTGTTAGCTTATCAAGGACAGGGAAGTCAGCATGTCTGCAAATCACTTGTTTTGATTAGATATCACTTTATGTAGCAAACATGTGTTAAGCTCCTGCCACAGGCCAAGCACAGTGCTGTGTGATGGAGGGTAAAACAATGAGCAGAAAAGGGCTCTGTCCTTCAGGAGCTTACGCTCTGGGAAAGGAGGGAAGGCAGGCACACCGTCAGCTGCATCACAATGTCATAACTGCTGTGTCTTGGGAGCAGTTTGGGTGATAACCATGTGGAAGTTCATACAAAACACAGCATTTGTTTAAATCTCTTTATCTCGTCCATTTCTATGATACTGAGACTTCAGGTGGGATAGATGCTTCGTACTAGGGTAATAATAAATTCCCGTGGGTGCTTTGCGTGAAGACTGGGGTCTCTGGGTAACTAGACCAGCGCTGTCCCATCTGGGGCACTGCCCTGCTGTGGACCTTTGAGGATATGTCAGTGCTGAAAGATGAGTGTGAGGTTCTTCGGTGATGGGCCCCGTGATGCCAATAAGAATGGCTAGATCCTTCACTTGGCTTCTTCAGCTGCTCTCTGAGGGATGCTAAAGAGGATGCCTTAAAGAGCTGGCTCATCCCCATTGCCCAGAGAGGGCATTTGAATATTTAGATCTTCAGAGCATCACCTCCAGCCATCTACATTTCTTTTTTCCTCACTAACTCTTGGGATATGTGATTTACTGTTTCAGTTTATTCTGTGGGCCTGACCCACACCAGAGTGAAAATAAACACAAAATCTATGTGATTTCCCTGCCCGCTTATCTAAACTGGCATCCACCTCCTCGTTCTTTATTTCTCTTTCAACTGTGCCCCTGACGTGTATCTTCATGTCCTGTGCTGTGGTCTGCCTCCCCGACAAGAACACAACTGCCTCAACATCAGGGACCTGGTCTAGCTTGCCGACTGTGTCCCTAGTTCACAGAACCCTGCCTCGGCCAGTAACTGTTGGTTGGTTGAATGAATGTGTGAAAAAAACAAACAAAGTGATGAATATTTTACTCTGTGACTATCTTGCAAAGTCTAATTCTCTTAAATTGTTACCAAGGAGTAGCTGAGATAATTAAGGAAACCAAAGATTGCCTTTCACAAACCAGAGCTCCTATATTTATGATTCTTCATTCACTTGAAGACATTAATTTTCATGTGCATAAAATCATGTACTATCCTTCACTAGAGTTGTCTGAGAGACTCTGAATTCATAAAACAAACTTCATACGTTCTACATGTCAAGAGTTTCCAAGGGGAGTTAATTTTACCTGGGTGTTCTGCACACCATGGTCCCAGGTGTCTATGAAGCCCCACAGGAAAAAGACTTTTCATCATTTTCAAGCAAGCAATTTTTTTTTTAGCCAAGAAACAGACTCCTTCATGCTATTTCAATAGGTAATGGTGTGTGTGTGTGAAGCAGACGCATGGTGGTGGCTGTAATAACATATACGCAGACGAATGAAGTCGAATCTGGACGGCCAGGCCTTAGGAAGATGGTGGCTCTACGTGAAAGGTGACTGTGGCAATGAAAAACGATGAATCCCTTAGGGAGTCTAGCCACATACCACATGTCTGTTTTCTTATCTTGATTAACTCTTAGTTACAGATATAAATAAAAAATGCATATTGAGGGAGATGTCTTCTGTCTGCCTTATAGCGTCTGCTTACTCATTGCTTCTGTTGTCACACCGCCTCAACTCACACAGGTCCATCCTGGCCCCGTCCCCAGCCTCTCTCTGCACTGGGATCTTTGTAGGGACACAAACGAGTTAAAATAAAAGGCTTAATTCTTCATGTTGAAATCAGGAGAGAGATTTTCCTCCCCTCCCTTTTTTTTTTAACATTTACTTTAGAAAACTTCTAATTGTAAGTACTTTCTCTTCTCCAAAATGTACATAAATCCTTTTGAAGACTAGATAGGCCTTCTGTCAGCTTTATGATCAGCAATGCCTTTATTAAGGACCTGGAAGCCATCTCTTTGGACTGCAAATATCACAGGAGTTGGCACCCCTGTCTCCTAGTGTCTGTGATAGGGCAGCAGCTGAACTTCAGCAAGTTACTTGTTCCAAGTTACGAAACTGTCTCCTGGCATAAAGATATGAGAAACTCTTTTTGCCTTTGGATAAAGCTAATTAGCTAACACAGATGGTCACCCCACCACCAAAGAAAGTTAAGATGAACTATGGATGACAAATGGTGCTGTCCTCATGAGGGCTAGTTATTGTTTATCTTGAGACCATGTGTGTAACAGGTTGTATTAGCCATATAAAAGAGTGAGATTTCTTTTTGTCTTTAGTCTCTGAGATGATTGCCTATTGTGTGCATGACATTCTGGTTTAATGCTTGTTCAATAACAAAAGTGTTTTCTTTCTCTACTATCTTTGTGAAGAGAATTTCTGGGCTGGGAAAAGATTTTGTTTTTATTTCTATTTTCCCAACTCTTTTCACTTTTCTCTCCTATAATTACCTGTCTGATTTTCCTTTTCTCATTCAAATTCCTTAGAAAAAAAAACTATTTTTGATCTGCTCTACTTTTGGGACAAGGGGCTCAACTTATGAACTGGCTGCTAGGATAAAGTGTCCAATGCTCATCCAATCTGTGAGCCGGGGGTGAAGCTGAACCCTCTGTCCTACACATAGCACTGAGGTCTGCTCCATTCTGGGGACTGTGTTTGGGATGGCTTCTTTTAATGGTAGTGTGCCAGCAAATATCTTTCACATGCACACATGCTTCCTGGCTTATCACCTATAATTCTCAAATTGAAAATTAGAATTCGAACCTTAGACAAGCTACACAGAGAAAAAAATCCAACTTGGCTCTTGAACACCAGGTTATGCTCATAACCTTGGGAAGTCATCTTGTAACTTAAGGCACTGGTGACAGACAGAGACCACAAGGAATAGGGAGCTGAACACAAGTCCACTTGGGAAAGTACTTGGGAGCACATTGTTCTGGTGGTGATGGTAATACTTTCATGAGAAAGGTGAGCATTGAGTATAATATTCACAAGGAAAGAAGAGATGTAGTTAAAGTAGAGAAAAGAATGAAAAGTGGGTGGAAACACTAAATACAATAAGGAGACAAAACGGGAGGACATGAGACCCAGTAGAGAAAAAACGAGCAAAACAGAAGCAGGCGAGGTTCCCAGGTTTTAGATGCCGCGGTAGGTAGGAAGGAGGAGGCATTGCCTGGGTCAAATCATCTGTAACAATTTTAAGTATGAAGGGCACGTAGGACACACGTGTTTTTAGAGTTTAAACAGGATAATGTTTTTTTTTTTAGAAGAAAATCCTGCGATCCTGTCTTGATGGCAGAGCTTCAGGGTTGTTTGGCTCCCGCACAGCAATGGCCACTGGGCTCTGTGAAATCTCCTCTGGGAAACCTAGCATAGTTTCATGAGATTACTTTTGCCTTCAGGGTGGAAGTCAATTGGTTTTCTGCATAGTAGTAGTCACTCTGGACTACGAAGAGTCTTGATTACCCCTTACAAAGTCTTTTCTTCTTCCTTTGTTGGAATTTTAATCAGTACAGTTTGCCAGGTGCAAGGTAATATATCCAGAAAGTGGAATGTTTCCAGGCTTTGCAGACAGCCATTTCCCAGAGGTCATATAATTTCTGACTTCATCCTTATGAAGGAAAATGGTGCAGAAAGGAAACAAACATACTGAGACTTGCTTACTCCCGGCCCTGTGTGAGGTGCCGCAAATGAAATACTTTATTGTGTATCAGCAACACTCTAATGACGTAGATACCATTTTACAAAGTTTACCTGACACCTAAAGAGATTGAATAATTTGCCCAAGGGCTACTCAGTGTGAAAAACCGGACCTGGATTTGAATCCAATTCAGACTGCAAATGTTTGCTCTTTGCATTCTTTGTACTATGACTGGTTAATACTCATTAGCCTCCCATTAAGCCTGTGTTAAAAACAGGGCTGAAATTATACTAAATTTATGAGATTGATGCAGTTGAACCACCTTTTTGCCTTATACATGGGGTTACCTAGTATGAGGCCTTCAGCTTTAATTTTGTTCCTGTATTGAAGACACCATTTTTTGAAACTTCTTCTGGATGCATTTTCTCTCTCATTAATGCAACCAACCTTCCTTCCTTCCTTCTTTCCTTCCTTCTTTCCTTCCTTCCTTCCTTCCTTCCTTCCTTCCTTCCTTCCTTCCTTCCTTCCTTCCTTCAATTTTACCTCTATAGTCTTCTCTACTATTACAGCAAATCAGTAAGATTTATTGCCCTAGTGAAAGCCTGCAAGTATAGCCAAGTCCACAGGAGAGGAGAGAAGAAGGCTGTGGATGTTCCTCCCAGACAGGAAGGAGCAGTGGAAGCTCTTCCTCAGTTACAGGACAGGGAAAAAGAGATTCAGAGGAGGTGATTTAAGATTTAGGATGTTACCTGGATCCTTCAGAACTTCCAGCCCTTAGGAAGTACACCCCAAACTGAGGACAGCAGGAGCCAGTGAGAAGGAGCAGGGGCTCGTTGGCCAGTGCCAAGGGTTTCCACAAACTTCCATGTGCTCTCACACCTCTGCAGAAAGTTGAGAAAAAAAAAAGATGTTTCTGGAAGAAAGAAACATCATAGATAGGGAAGTGAACTTTAAATTGTTAGATGTGAAATAGTTTTTACCATAAAAAATAAAGTTACCTTATTTTGGCACATTCCAGGCTTCCTCGCCATCTGCCATCAGTGGGGATGGGGCCTCTCAATTAAGATGAGGGAAACTATAGAAAGTGAAACAGTCTGCATTTGTAGCACACCCCTTGTTTGTATTGCTTTAATATTGGATAACGCTACGCTTTCGAAGTTCGTCCTTTTGGACTATTAATAATGTCTCCTCTTGAAATACAAAGAGATTATCCAGAAGGCATCACATGTCAAGCTATGCTGAGCATCAACACCATGGCGTGAATCAGGTTATTGTGGCCCAGCCTAGGGGCCTAAGAGGCCTGCATGCACTCAGAAGAGGCTGATATGATGGGATCATGATCTTTGGAGTAAGTCTCCGATGAGAGCACAGGCCCAGGAAAGATCCTATTTTGCCAAAACCTGATTCAAAAGCTAAAAACTAAACATCTAGGCCTAAGGTGCTTGGGTTAAGGCTGGAACAGGACTTGGAAGGGCGGGCCAGGGGGCGCCTTTGGCAGCACTGGCAAGACGATCCTCCCCTGAGCTCCGCATGAGGGCACAGGCTTTGGGCTCAGACAGATCCGAGGCGGGATCCTCCTGGTCAGCTGCTGCCGGGGGCCTCTGGACAAACTCATCTGTGTAAGAATAGAGCATCAGTTTAGGGCATTTGGGGGGTTGTGTGGATTAAATGAGAGAACGTTTGTCGAACACCCTGCACTATGCCCACCACATGTTGGTAGCTGTCGATGTTAAGGTCTGAAAGCAAGGGCCACGCTACTTTGCTCTGGAAGTTTCCCTGAGAGGATGGCCAGTAACAAGTGGCAGGGAGTGAAAAACATGCTCTGTGATATGGGTGGCCCAGGAGTCGTGGTGGCAGTTCATGCATCTCCCACGAGGCTTCGGGGTGCTCTGGATGCAAAACGTCAGCCATGCGTGAGCAGCTCCTATTAGCTGACTTAGTGATTTAAAACCAAACAAAAACAGTCCGTGCCCCCTAAAAAATTTTCCAGACCTTATTTTCTCTCGGGCTAGCTAGCTTTGTACCTGTCTGTGAGGACGGTTTTATTTGTGGCTCTCTTGACTAATCTACCTATGTCTTTGCCAGTCTGTCTCACCTGCTATGGTAGAACAAAGGGCTCCTCTAGTGTCAGCTCAGAGTATCCATTTTGGGGTTCTAGAGGTGTTGGAAGCAGTGATTTGGAGTAAAGAGGGATGGATACTCTTTCCTCGAGAATGTGGCTTACTATCCTATCAGGGTACTTTGTGTCATCACTTCTTATTTCCTGTTAAAAGTAAAAGAATCGGGGTGGAGAGCTCTGAGTCTATGAGAAAGGGTGATTTGAGGATTCTTCCTGGGTGTGTAAATCCAGGTATCACTGGCTCTCCTCGTGTTTACATTTGTCCTTGTCCTTCCCAGCCTCTGAGTAGGCAAATTTTTAGTAGTCATCCAATCTTGACTGCCCACCTCGTGTGCTCCTCCCCAACCCTGCCCCAATCTCATTCTCAAAGCAGTCAGGGCATGGAGATGCTTTGTTGACGTTTGAAGGAGGAAAGTTTGAAGAACATTGCATTGAATATTTCAGTTCTGGTGTTTATCTAATGTTGCTCCCCATGTGTCTGTCTTCTCATTTCCCTCTCTTCACCATACATTTCCCACTTTGTCACTCTAGTACATAAATTCCACACTTTTTCTCCTACTCCAAACTTCCCATCCGCTGGTGCATCCGTCTGCAAAAGAACACCTCTAGCACGACTGGCTTATCCTCTCAAGTGTGTTTTCTCCTCTGTATTTTATATTAATCTAAACTTCTTCTGCAATAAGTCATAGTTAAACTTAAATTAAGAAAATAGGCAGCTACAAGACAAATATAAAACAAATAAAAGACTGGAAAAACCTATTACGTAGATTAGCAAAATACTTGCAAAAATAAAAGCTGTTTTGAGTGGCAAATGCAGCTCAATAAAGGGACTTCTTCTCAGTGAAGGATGAGAGAGGTGAGGTTTCTAAGGCTGGGTCTTGGGATGAAAATATTCAGTGGAGGGCTGTCTCTTAGAAGTCAAGGCCTGTACACACACATTAACTCGTAGCAGTGTCTTAGCTTGGGTTGCCATAGCAAAATACCGCAAATATTCTGTTGGTAGCTTATAAACAACAGAAACTTATTTCTCACAGTTCTTGGGGCTGGAAATCTGTAATCAGGGTGCCAGTGTGGTTGGGTTCTGGGTTGTAGACTCACATTAACTCGTAGCAGTGTCTTACTCAGCTTGGGTTGCTATAGCAAAATACCGCAAATATTCTGTTGGTAGCTTATAAACAACAGAAACTTATTTCTCACAGTACTTGGGGCTGGAAATCTGTAATCAGGGTGCCAACGTGGTTGGGTTCTGGGTTGCAGACTGCTGACTTCTCATTATACCCTCCCATGGCAGAAGGCAGACAGAGGAAGCAAGCTCTCAGGTGACTCTTACAAGCTCCCAATCATAAGAACACCACCCTCAGACCTCATCTAACACTAATTACCTCCTACAGGTCCCACCTTCTACACCATCACATTAGCGGTAGGGTTTTAACGTATGAGTTCTGGGGAGACACAAACATTCAGTTCACCACAAGGAGGACTGAGATGCTAACAGGTCATATCTGTTGCTTCTCTAGAGCATTGTCTTCAACCTATGAGAGCTGCCAAGCTTGAAGAGGGCAGTGTCACTGGAGATGGCTAAGAGATTATGTCCCCTCACCAAGGGTAACCTTGAAGCCAGTGACTGACTGATACACAGTGGTGGGGAGCAGAAAATTGGCACCACTGCCTCAAATAAAGACAACTGTTTGGTATCGTTCATGCACTTGAGCTCCCCATGAACACAGGTGAAGCTAACTACAGATGAAACCACACTTCACTTAGCTTCTTCCTCTACCTCCATGTCTTCATTTCTTTGTAG
Source organism: Eidolon helvum (assembly GCA_000465285.1). Classification (NCBI taxonomy): domain Eukaryota; kingdom Metazoa; phylum Chordata; class Mammalia; order Chiroptera; family Pteropodidae; genus Eidolon; species Eidolon helvum. Next base: position 4,963 of record AWHC01052090.1, on the reverse strand, counting down.
GCTCCTTTTGAGAGAGTTCTCACAATAAATCACTGCACAAAGCTTCTGAGAGACCCAACTTAAGTAAGATGTTTGCGATGGTATAAGTAGGGGTTGGAGTGCTCTGCAGTGCATGATTGGTCAGTGACATCACAGCCATCCGGGCCACCCTCTCTGGTCTTGGTTTTACTGACATCTTGATCGTTATATGTTGTAGATTACAAAAAAACAAAAAACAAAAAACAACCACCACTTCTTCCATCCCCCTCATTTCAAGAAATGGTTTCTCCATCTACTCTTTGAATCTGAATTGGCTATGTGACTTGTTTTAGCTAATGGGATATTAACAAACATGACACAGACTTGAGAAGTATGTACATACTGGGCTTGCTTGTTTGCTATTTTTGGATCCTAGGGTTTCTACGTCAGTAAGCCCAAGCTCAGCTGCTGGGTGACGAGAAGCAAATGTGCCCCAGTTACACCCACTAATAAAGTGTAAACTTGGTTTTTCTTACTTCTGGTAACTAAAGTACATCTTACTCTTTTAAACATACAGAGCATTAGTCCTCGTGCCTACCAGAGAATTCAATCTTGAAGTGACTCAAGTCAATTTAATTAAACACATTTTGATTGAACATCAACTATGTGCAGGGTTTTGTTCTGGTGCTTATTACATCTTGTCCTCTCCCTCCAGTTCTGATCGTTTGAAGCAAATAGTCACATCACTGTTTTTATTTGTTATTTATTTAATTATATTTTAAAATTACAGTTGACATATAATATTATATTAGTTTCAGGTGTACAGCATAGTGATTAGACATTTATATACCTTATGAAGTGACCCCCCTGATAAGACTAGTGCCCATCTGACACCACACATAGTTATTACAATATTATTGACTATGTTCCCTGTGCTGTACTTCACATCCCCATGACTATTTTCAATTTGTACCTTTTAATCCTTTTTCACTCATCATCCCTCTAAGCCCCCTCTTACCTAGCAATGATTAAATGTTCTCTGTATCCAATGAGTTTGTTTCTGTTTTGTTTATTTGTTTGTTTGGGGGGGGGGGGGGGAGATTCTACATATAAGTAAAATCAGATGGTATTTGTCTTTTTCCATCTGACTTATTTCACTCAACATAATACCCATTCATGATGTTGCAGATGGCAAGATTTCATTCTTTTTTATGGCCGAGTAATGTTCCATTGTATATATGTACAAGTTCTTTTTTTATTCATCTATCTTTTGACACTTAGCTTGCTTGCATATTTTGATTATTGTAAGTAATGCTGCAATAAACATAGAAATGCATATGTCCTATAAAATTAGTATCTTAGTGTTTTTTAAAATAAATACTCAGCAGTGAAATTACTTAATTCTTCTTTGTCTCTTGTTATAGCCTTGTTTTAAAGTCTATTTTGTCTGGTATAAGTATTGCTACAAAGCTTTTTTGTTTTCATTTTTATGAAATATCTTTTTCCATCCCTTTATTTTCTGTCTGTTTGTATCTTGATTTGATCTGAGTCTCTTATAGGCAACATATGTGAAGGTCTTGTTTTCTTGTCCATTCAGCCACACTGTCTTTTGACTGGAGCACCTAATCCACTGACATTTAAAGTAGTCGTTGATAAATATGTAGTTATTGCCGGGGGGGGGGGGGGGTTTTTTATCTTTTTTTCTTTTTCTCTAAACATTTTTTATAATACTGCTTTGGCAGTGATGAATTCCTTTAACTCTTTCTTGTTGGGGAAACTCTGATTTTTCTTCAATTCTAAACGATAGCCTTGCTAGGTAGAGTTATCTTGGTTGTAGGTCTTTGATTTTCATCACTTTGAATATTTCCTGCCAATCCCTTCTGGCCTGCAAAGTTTCTGTTGCGAACTCAGTTGACAGTTTTATGGGAGCTTTCTTGTAAGTGACTAACTGCCTTCAACTAGCTACATTTATGGTTGTCTTTAACCTTTGGCATTTTAATTATTATATGTCTTGACATGGGCCTCTTTGAGTTCACTTTCTTTAAGACTCTCTGTGCTTCTTAAGCTTGTATGTATATTTCCTTTGCCAGGTTAGGGGGGGTTTCCATCATTATTTCTTCAACTATGTTTTCAATCCCTTGCTCTCTCTCTTCTTGTGGTACCCCTATGATGCAAATGTTAGTATGCTCGATGCTGTTCCAGTGTCCCCTTAAACAATACTCATTTTTTGGGATTTTTTTTTTTTTTTTTGGTTGCCATTCTGATTGAGTATTTTCTGCTACCTTATCTTCCAAACTGCTGATTCAATCCTCTGCTTCTTCTAACCTACTATTGATTCCTTCTCATGTATTCTTCATTTCAGTTATTGGGTTCTTCATTTCTGACTGCTTTTTTAAAATGTTTTCTATCTCCACATTTATGTTTTCTAGCTCTTTTCTGAAGTTTTCTCTGAAATCATTGAGTATCCTTATAACCAGTGTTTTGAACTCTGCATCTGGCAGATTGCTTATTTCCATTTTGTTTAGTTCTTTTTTTTTCCTGGAGCTTTGTTCTGATCTTTCATTTGGGATGTCTTCTTTGTATTCCCAATTTTACTGCCTCCATGTGTTTTCATCTATATATTGAGTAGAATTGCTATGTTCCTGATCTTGGCAGAGTGGCCTTACATAGTAGGTTTCCTGTGGGGCCCAGTGGCAAGTTTTCCCTGGTCACCTGAGCCAGGTGCTCCAGGGGTGTTTCTTGTGTGGGTTGTGTGTGTCCTCCTGTTATCGTTGATCTTTGATTATTCTTTGCACATCAAAGGAAGAAATTGACCCTCAGGCTGATTGGTTTTGAGGACTGGCTGTGACTACATTGGAGAGACTGTTATGCAGGGGCTGATTCTGTGAAGTCAGATTTATTTTAGCAGGGCTCTGGTGCCTTCCCAGTCTGCCCTTTGGATATGTCCTTTGTAGAGGTGGTTGAGTGGTGCCCTGGTATGGTCTGAAGCCAGCCTCTGGGTGTGTTGGCTCTGAGGCCTTGTTGGGGGGCAGTTCTCGTGCAGGGGCCAAGATCAGCTGCTTCCTTTGTGCCCTGTATGGGGTCACTTGATATGAGCCACAAAGTGATCTGCTGATAGTTGCCACTTGTGCCGGGCTTAGAGATCCCTGGGAGAGGCTAACTTGTGACCAGAGGCAGGCTACTGCTAATGCTAGGCTTGGGGTTGATCAGCAAGAAGGAGATATGGGACATGTTGAGGCCAAACATTTGTGAATCTTTGAGAGATTTTTAAGAAAGTCTGCAGCATGAGCCAAGACAGAGTCTTTGTTTAGAAAAGCCACTGAAGGCTACTTGGGTGGCCTTGCCAGTTGGATGGGGCGGGGTCTCAGGGAATCACCAGGGCAGGGCAAACAGTGTTAGCCAGGTTGATAAAGACTCAGATACGGCACCTGCCTGGGTGTGAAGGCTTGGTTGGGGTAAGGTTTAGCAAAGGAACAAAGCACTCTGTCTGGGAGAAAGCTGTCCCTCCAGTCCTTGCCTTGCAGCCGGACAACTTAGCTCCTCCTCATATGTTCCTGATGCCTTTTGAGCTGTTGTCCCAGTGCTGGAGCTCAGCAAGTAAGTTCGCACGTGGACCCTTTAAGAGTAATGCTTGGGACTCTCGTCACCTTCTCTCTCACTCAGCCACAATCTCTGCTGGTGTTCACAGCCAGATGTTGTGGCTATTTCTCTTCCCAGCACTGGGACCCTTCGCTAGGGAGCCTGGTGTGGAGCTGGCACACTTTACTCCTCAGAGGGGACCTCCACAGCCGAGATATCCCTCCAAATTTTTAACTGCCACATGTGGATGTTGGACCATCCTGTTCTTCATCTCTGCTTCTCTTACCAGTCTATACATGGCTCCTGTAAGTCCTTAGTTATAGGACTTCTGTTCTCTGCTTCTCTTACCAGTCTATATATGGCTTCCGTAAGTCCTTAGTTATAGGACTTCTGTTCAGCTAGACTTCAGTTAGTTCTCAATGATAGTTGTTTTGTGTTTTAACTGTAATTTTGAGGTGGTTGTGAGAGAAAATAAGTAGATACTTACTCTGCCATCTTGACCAATACAATTATTTATAATTTTGATGTTTTTGTTCCTTTTCATTACACTTTTATTATTGTCAGTGGTATAAATTTGGAAACATTCTGTTCTCTATCTCTCTCCAGATACTTTCCTTTTCTATGTTTTATCTATAGATAATAGAAGTTCTTATGAATAATGGAGTTTTTAACCCCACAATTTAAAACCTCTATTTGCTAAAGTAAAATATTTTACAATGCGGTAAGATAATTGGGTTTTGGAAAAGTAATTAGCTCCTTCAGGTGATGTCCAGCAGAGACAGCAGTTCAATGCTATGCTCTGAGTGGCAACAAGGTCTCACTTGTAAAATTGATTTACTCTTCCTGGAGAGGACATGGGTGAATGCCTCCCACCGAAGGGTAATGTACTCTATTAAAGTAACCAGTTATAATTCTAGTTTTACTTCTTCAGAAATCTCAAAAAGATGTTGAGAATAAGGAACAGTTTTAGACTATTTCACATTTCCTGCTTACTGTGAAAATAGAATTGCTCATAATGGGACATTTGAGATATTACATTCATAGACCTTATTAAAATATTTATTTTGGGACAATGGTTAGAGCCAAAGGCAAAATAATTTCTTTCTCTTGGCAATCTTTATAGATCATCAGGCCCTGAGCAGTCTTAACTTCTAGAATTTGGGTACAATTTCAGGAAAATCAACATAAATTAAACAAATAACTCTGTAGTGGTAACCAAGCACAAGAAATAAGATTATGGAAGCTTTAGAAAGTAATCAAAGGCATGGGAGAATATCTGAAACATTTATCCAAAAAAACCCCCCAAATATTCAGATTTGAAATTTCTACCTGTCTAACTGTGCCTGTCAAAGATCAGGAGCTCAGTAAAAAAATGCATTGAACTGAATATTATTTTTTAACAATAATAATGACTAATGTAAGATAA
>KE761204.1:0-40367 GCA_000465285.1 Eidolon helvum | reverse complement strand
AAAGAGCTGGTGTTTCCATAGTACTGCACTTCAAAAGTCCAAACGCCTATATGACCTGGCAACCTCACTCCTGGGTATATTTCCTAAGGAAATGAAAATAGAATCTTGAAGAGGTATCTGTACGCACGTTCACAGCATCATTACTCACAACATCCAGGAAATGACAACAACCTGAGTAAACTAAGTCTACGAGTAAATTGAGTAAACTGTCAGCAGATGGATGGAGAAAGATATGGGAGACGTAGGTGGTTACCGGGGAGTGGGGGAAATGAGGAGATGTTGGTTAAAGAGTACAAACTCCCAGCTATAAAGTGAGTGAATTCTGGGGACCTAAGTATAATTTAGTGATTATAGTTAATAATACTATATTATATACTCCCAAGTTGCTAAGAAAGTAAATCTTAAATATTCTCACCACAAAAAAGAAATGATAACTACATGATGAGATAGAGATGTTAGCTAACATCATGGTGGCGATCATTTTGCAATATACCTATATCAAATCAACACATTATAAACCTTAAACTTAGACAATGTTCTATGTCAAATACATCTCAATAAAACTGGGGAGGAGGAAAAATGCGACTGGTTAAACAGATTATGGCGCATCTGTTTATATAGCATATACAGTACATAGCAAAATATATAGTATATAGCAAAATACTAATGCAGCCATCAAGAAGAATAATGACATGTTTACTGAAAAAGAAGTGTTAGCAAAATTCAAAAAATATTTTAAATATCTGGCAAAGAAATATAACTGATTTTATGTCTTCCTTAGAAAGTGTATAACTAGCAATAGTGGTATTTATTAAAGACCAGAAGCAAGTGATTACAATACTTTATTATAATTAAAGATGAAAAAGGAATCAGTACTTAAAATTATATTTAATAATCTGCAATTTAGTCATCTAATTTTCTCTTTTGCTTCTTAAATCGATATAAAAGATCTTGTTTCATATTTTAAAAATCATTTAACTTTATAACTAGACAAAGTCTCAAGTATCATACCATTCCTGTCTGCCTTTTGGGATGGGGTCGGCAACATTTTTATAGGCAAGAAGAGAAGATTAAGGAAAAGAGGTAAGGGAATGAGTAGTAGGATGACACAGAACATATTAAACTGGCATAAAACAAGTTCAGGACTGGAATAAAGGAGGTAGTTGGGGACAAAATAAGACATTGATGAGAAAACCTGTGACTCCATGTATATAGTGATACTGCTTATGGAGCGAGCAAAAAAAGGCTCATAGAAAATGATCAAATTTAATCTAACTTCATATAAGTAATTTAGCATATAAGAAAAGTTTATAAAGTCTTGAGTAAGGGCAATAAATCTAAGGGAGCTCTTAACTTCAAGTGTTGACAGGTCAGAAACAAATAATAAATATCGAAAAACTGATTTCAAAAGACGATAGGACCAGAATAAATTGGTAAAAACATATTGTGGAGTTTTTAAGATTCATAGACATGGAAGTGCAGAGCTGGAAGAAACATTAGGATGAAAGTATACAATCATGCATTTCTTTAATTAGATGTCTGTGTATGATTGTCTACAAACCAGAGTAACTTCATTTTTTAAAATTATTTTCTTAAGATTGGTCCTCAAGGAACTAATGAATGTCATTTGGGAGGCGATTTATAAATAACTAGTTTCCTGCAGTGTATGACCCAATCGAAGAATATATAAGATACACAGAGGACGGGTAGCTTAGAAAGGGGTGGTGAATAGGTGGCAGGGGGTTACTAAAGTAAATATCTTAAAACTATTTATTAATTGTTAAAATCCAGTAGAATGTGAGAAGACAGTGGTTAAATGTACTTACTCTGAAGATAAATTGCCCACATCTGAATCCTGGTAATTTCCATTTATTAGCTCCCTGACTTTGGGCAAATGTCACCTCTGTGCCTCAGTTTCCTCAAATAGGATAATAATAGTGTTCTTTTGAAGAATAAATAGAGTTACTAAAGGTATAGTAATATAATTTTACTGAACATGGTATTAGATAATAGTTAGTGCCTAGTAGTAGTAGTATTTTAGCCATAAACACACATACACACTTTATAATTTATAGAGAGTTGTCAGATATGTCTAAATGAAAACTAGCTTTAGCTTCTTTGGAGGTTTGAAAGAATTGGTCATAATAATTTTATTGACATGAATCTTTCAAAGATTAAGGGGTTTGTTTCGGTTTCTATGCTTACTGCATTATCATCTCAATCAAATCCAGGCAGACCTAGAACATGCATTACCTTTCTGTAATAATATGTTATTCCCATACCCTTGTAGTTAATGATATGAATTATACATCAAGCCATTAACTCTTCAACCTCGTATTCCAACAAACCAACGCGAATGTAAAGTTTCAGAAATTTTATAATCCATTTATTCCACTCTTTCATCCAATTCTCTGACATTCGGTTCACAGTTTTCTCTTAATATGTCATTTCAACAATCTATGAGTCAAAAAATAGGCTTGGTGGTATGACTGAAAACTTGAATAACACTATTTTAAATAATAAAGGTTTATTTTCTTTTCTCTTTTAATAGAAGCCCAGAAATAGGTCGCCAAGGAATAGCACGACAGTTCCAGGCTATTAAGATCTCAGACTCTTTCTCTCTTTCATCCCATTCCCGCTCAGCATATTTTTCTCATTCCCAACATGAACCTCATTAGGGCAAACTATCATGGGCACACTCGTCATGCCCAAGTTCAGAAGGAGGAAAGAAAAAGGGCAAAATTGTGTACTTATCAGCTGAGTTAGCTCCCTTAAAGAGTTTTTCTGGAAACCTCATCAAACTATTTCTGTTCGTATTTCATCAACCATCTCTCTTGTAAGGCACGCTAGGAAATGCAGTTTTTGCTGGGATCTTTAACAGCTTTAATGTAGAAATTGTGTGTCTAAGGGAGAGGGGTAAATGGTTATATTTATGCAACCAGGCACCATCGACAAAGGTTTGCTATAGCGATTGACTTTTAAAGTAGCGATATGGATTTGATTTATAGTATATTATTTAAATTAAGAGGTGACTGATTTAACTATATTGAGATAAAAGGGAGAATAGTTATGTAAATCAACATATTTAATGACAAGTCAATAAGCAAACTATTGATAACAGTCAATTTTGAAAATTGATAGTTTTAAATGTTTAAAACTTCATGTGATATAAAGGAAACCAAAAGAAGAATTAAAAGCATATACCGTTAAATGAGGAGAGCATGGTCGACTTGGGAGTAAATCTAGGTTTGGGGAAACATTGTAGGAAACTGTTGCTTTTCTTTCTAAACTCAGTTTTATAGGTACCATGTTTAGTGTTTTATAGTGTATTATTTTTATTTGTTGTTTTTTTTTAACCATGTTCAGATATTACTTGGCTAAAATTCATTTTGTAAATCTACACAATCTTGTCTTGAAGCAGATGTACTTCATACTTCTCAGACATTCATTTAAGGTACTATTTTAAAACATGCAAGGTAAGATAAAAATCATTATTTGCTTCTGTCTTTAAAAAGATTGAAATTTAGTGTAGAAGCTAAGACATGCATACAAATAAATATACTACAGTGTAGAAGTGGAAAAGTACCATAAAAATTGCAATTGGAATTTAGGAGAGGAAGAATTTATTACTGACTATATCATAGACAGCAGATGGATTTATTTGCTGTAGTTAAAAATTATGCAACGTCTGTTTTTTTGTTTTGTTTTGTTTTTGCATGTTTCCTTAGATTATAATAAAAAATTTTACAAACTGAAGATCTAAATTAGAATAAAAGTTTGGGAAGCAGTAGAAAAAATCCTACCCAGAGACAAGATCTTTGGCCATCAAGAACCCAGCTACAAAGAAAGAGTGAGCTGAAGCATTAACTAGAACATCACAAGAGGCATTCTGGAGAAACAGCAGAAGTCCCACGAGACCATTAGGGTAAGCTGTGTGAATTGCAAGAATGCCAAGGTGGGTAAGTTTGCCGACATCAAAGTCCCACAGAAGCATCGATGTATTCTCATATTACAAAGTAACTGATGTTCATGGTAAAATTTTTAACATACACATACAAGAAAAACAAAAAAAGCACAAAAACAAAAAAAGACTTTTTTAGGAAGCTTTGTTTACTAAAACCAGACATATGTATTGCTTTTCTTTACAACTGTTGTTTACTATTGATAAAAGATCAACTGAGGCATATTAATTTTAAGAGTTTGTTTGAGGAAAAATTAATTCTTATTGGGCAATGCCAACTGGAAAGTAGCTAGGAATGCTCCACCAATAGGATCTCTGGGAGAGACTTTTCTGGAGAAAAGGTGGAAGCAAAGCAAGGAAATGATTGATTGGCTACCACCTTAAAGCCTATTTGGCTCGTTGTGATTGGTTGCCCTTGGGTTTCGATTTCATAAGCTTCAGGTGCTTTGGTTTGCTTCCACAAGCTGCCAGGGCATCGAGCCTCCTCATCCTCATGGCCTCCTGTTGAATTAATTTAACACTTTTCAGTGTGTTAAAATGACACGTATATAATTTCTTTTATTTAGAAATAAGACTGAAGGAAACATATGCTAATGAAATGGTACATTATGTCGAAAGACACCATCTGGCAGATGAGAGTGGCTAGAAACAATTTATTGTCACCACATCAAGCCGTTTATGGCTTTATTGTTTTATTTCATCATCAGAAGAAGACTAGAGATAATGGATCTTCTCAGTTGTCATCATGAAGTCCCAAGCTCTTTGGAATACCTTCATCTAGATCCACCAGCAAAAGTGAGTGGAATGTTTGCTTACCTTTTCTTTTTTCTTGTATTGTTTGTCCTTTTAAGTAGGCTGGGATAAACTTGCATCATAAACACATATCACTTTCATGTTTAATCAAAGTAAAGGATATGGCTTTTTAAAAAGCGAGCTGTTGGCTGCAATAATGTTTCTTTAAAAGTTTCTTTAAAAATGTCTGTGGTGATTAATTCAGCAGTTACTTGGTGTGCTGTAAAATGCCAGGAAGTGAGGCTTTAAACTGGAAGAGATTTGATTGTGTTCTTTGAGGAAATTAGAATAAGTATGCTCTATAAAGCAATATATTTTCTCAGTGAGCCTGAGTGTGAAAACAGAAACTAGTTTTTCATTTCATTCATAATTTCCATGCTTGGCTTCGATTTCAACAACCCCAATTAATGTACTTATCCTTTCTTGTGTGACTAATGGTTTTAACTCCAAGATTATTCTATAAAAGAAGAGAAAGGCATGTTCTTAAAGGAATGCTTAGACTACTTCTCCCTACCATACGTACCTCTATGTATGGTATAGTGTAAAATAAAATAGATATAGGGTAAAGAGATGAGGTAATTATCTTCATTCAGATTTTTGGCCCTAAGGACAAGAGCTCTTTGCTTTCGATAGGGCAAGTCTAGAAATATACCTCTCCTGAGTAGTTGGTCAGAGAGAGATCCCCTGTGCAGGAATCTAGGTAGAAGTTGGATATGAAGCTATTCTCTTTCGTTTTGACTTTCTCAAGCTATTTTTCTCAAATTGAAATAAGCCTGATGTATGGTCTGATAAATAGGTACCTACTTTATTAACTCCAGCTGTTGGTTCCTCTCCCATGAGTCTCACTTTCCTCAGTAATTTTTGGGTTATTCCCAGTTAACTTTTATGTTCTCTGGGTTCCTGATAAGACAGATAAAACATTCTCTGGCCACTGTCTTAGCTTCTAAGTTATACATAATATTTAGCTAATACTATTCCTTATCATTACTTTACACAGCTTACAGACCATACTTTAGAAATATGTACATAATGCTTATATATAACATTATTTCCTTATATCTTTCGATGCAGACATGGTATAACAACAGTTTTTGAATTGAATGGGGGAAGGGAGAAGGGGAAAGAAGGTAGGGGAAGAGGGAAGGAAGAGGGAATTTTTCTATGTGCCAAATAGCTTATTCCCTGGAATTAGTCTGGACAGGTTTGTTTGTTTGTGTGTATAAATAGAATTCCTAGTAGTTTACTTCATTAAGGACTATAGAATCTGGGAAGATTTTTCACATTGACGTTGCCTTTTAGATATTTTTTTTCTCTGGGTTTGAGATACATCCTACTGACTCTTCTCATAAAAAAGTATTTAGATGTATATTTTCCCCTTAAAAACACAGTAACTTGTTCCAGAGCTTTTGGGTCCAGTAGAATTAAATATTACAAGAGTGATCAAAACTATTTGATAAAGGTAGTCTTTTAAACTAATCTTTGTTTGGCATATAACATCTTACATTGAGATCTTACATTGAGATAATGAAACTCAACAACCAGTAGCCTATATTGGCCACATAAAAGTGATGTAAAACTGAAAGATGATAAAATACATAAAGTCTAAGGCATCTTGGGAAAATGCAATTAAAGTTTTCAATCAGTTTTCCCTGAATCATGTTTTATTTATGATAAACATACATATGCATCACTTTCCTCTCATGAAAATACATTGTATTAAGTAACATTAAAACCTCTATAAGGATGGAGTATCACAGACAATTTTTTCATTGGCTGATATTTGTTTTTAAAGGTATTATGAAAAATTCTTAGTCATATTTGCAAATGGCTACCCTTAAATAGCCCTACTCAGGTGTGAGAATGAAAGAGCAAATTCAGAGGCCTTTCTCACAGGTGTCTGAAGGGTTAGTGAAGGGTCTTTGTAGGGCACTTATTGATCACCTGAAAACCTAACAGCAGGTAAAAATTAGTATATTCATGGGAGGATGTGGTAGATCCATAACTTACAGATGTTCTTGCCTAGATAGTTCATGGTTGAAATTACATATATATACATATAACATATATTATATATATGTAAAATGTCATGATTATACAGGCTTTCATATACTGATAATAAAGACACATAACAAAAAGATGTATGAATTCAGAAGAAAGAAATCACATATAGTGTACATCATCATGAAAGACTTACAGAGCATTTTGATTTGGGCCTTGGAGAATTTGCTTGGAAACAGAGGGCAGAATGAGGAAAGATAAAGAAATGCAAGGATTTTTAGGAAGTAAAGCAGTAAAATGTTTTCCAGAATAATATATTCATCTAAGGTATGAAGAAGCCTATAAAGCTTGAAAAGAAATTAAGTCTACATGATACAAGTCCATGTGTTCCAAATTTCATAATTTTTGCATATATATTAAAATTATTAGAGCGGCATTGGTTAATTAATAAATTATATTTAATGGCTGGTCTTTAGAGAGGAAAGCCATTGAAAGAAAAATTATTCAGCTATATCATACATAATACCTTAAAAATAAGTGGATATTACTTTGTACTAGAAATGGCAAAATGGTTTCATTAACTCGAAAACAAGTAAGATATTATTCTTTTTACTCTGGTCATTCAATAATTCTATATTCTTCTATGGCAACACTGTTTATACATACTATTTGATATCTAATTATATTTTTTTAATTAATGTTTCTATATTCTTATACGCTAACGTAGTTTATACATAATATTTAATATTTAGTTTTCTCTTTTTAATTTAGTCAAACATGACTGCTTCCGAATAATGTTATTCTTTAGAGATGAATTTCAGAAAAAAAAGGCAGAGAAACTAATAAAATTAGATTATCATCAATTTGGAACCCCTAACGAAATAAGAAATTGAGGCAATGATCTCCAATGGCTGCCAATACCTTTATGTGAAATACTGCTGGGAAAAGTTATATTGAAAGAAAAAGGCCAACAACACCCAGATCAATAATGAATCTTAACATTAATGAGTGAGAGAGATAATAAGAATCACATGTGATACTCTAAGATATATTTGGTACTACCTATGACTATGTAGTATTCTTTAAAAAAAATGAACCTGGATTTGACCTATCTAAAAGTTTACATGAAAACAGACATCTCAAAAGTACAATTTGCAAAATCTATAATAAGGAAATTTTACAAAACAAAATAACCCATTTCTTCAACAAATAGAATTTTTTTTAAGAGAGGTAGACCTATAGGTTAAATAGATTTAATGAGCATGTTAATCATATGGAAAGTGTGAACCTTGTTTTTATCCTAAATTGAACAAATCGTTGTAAAAATATAATACAATCAAGGAAATTTGAACAGTGACTCAGTATTTGATAATGTTAGGTGATTATTTCTAACTTTGATTTTACTTGTGATACTGAATTTTTATGTTTAAAGGAAAGTATCCTTGTCTTTTAGAGATGTGTACTGACGCATTTACATATTAGAAAGAATGATGCATGCTTTTGCTTTAAAATAACATGTGCGTTATGAGGGGAAAATGGTTGGTATATGAAAAATAAAATATTACTGAGCATGAATTATTAGTTGTTTAAGCTCAGTAATGGGGTTCTTATTTCTCTTCTTACTATATATTCAAATTTTTTCTTAATGCAAATTAAAACAAAATAAAAAAGAAAAGTTAAAGTACATCTGTTTAAATTTTTTGGAACTTATTTTAAAATAATTCGTGAGTCAAATAGATGTAACTAAATGAAAAGGAAAATATCGAAAAAATAAGACAAGTGGGCTGTTATTACATTAAGGAAATTTGACAGCCATTAGTGTTTACAATACATATATAGAAGAGCCAAAATTTAATGAGCTAAAATTATAACTGAATTATTTATAAAAAAAGAATTAACTCAAGCAATATGGAGATAATGAAGCTTAAATACAAAACCATAAATCAAGGAAACAGAAAACAGTGAATCAGTGGATATCAACAACATGTAAATGTAAGCTTCTCAGTGGTGATTATAATTTCCTGACAAATTAGGAATAGAACAACATTTCTTTAATTTGATAAAGTGAATGTTCCTTAAACCTACAGCAAGCATTAATCTTAATAAGAAACATTGAAAGTGGTCCCTTTAAAATCAAGAACTAGTTGGGCTTAGTTAATATAACTATCTCCAGACATTATAGGGCTGGAAGTTCATAACTATGCCTGTAATAAAGAAATAAATAAATGAAAATAATAACTATTTAAAAGAAAGAAATGATACTCATTATTTGCAAATAACATGCCTATGTACAAATAATCTCCAAATTATATGTAGAAAATTATTTGAATTAATAATAAAATTTAGAAATATATCTAGACATGAGATCCACCTGGGAGAATTGTGCTTACTGAAATTCATTTACTGCTTACTGTAACGTTTATATGTTTGTGCAATGATCCAGAAGTGAAAGTGAAGTTGGCTAACTTTTCTTGATCTGCATGAGGTCAGATGTTGAAGCTGAACTTCATTCACACTGAATGCTCTCATCTATTAGTCTATAAGACAGGAGTTGTAGACATTGGCTGCACATTAAATTGTGTGGGAGCTTTCAAAATGTCAGATACCTGGGTACCGCCTCCATAATTTCTGATTTCATTGGTCTGTTTATCAGGATTTCGAAAGTTCTCAGTTAATTCTATCAAGCAGTTAAATTGAAAATACTTAAAGAAAAGAGTTGGGTACAAACTTCCAGTTATAAAAATAAGTCATGAGGATGTAATGTACAGCACAGGGAATATAGTCAATAATATCATAGTAACTGTGTACGGTGACATATTGTTACTAAACTTGTAGTGATTGCATTGTAAAGTTTATAAATGTCGAATTACTATGTTCACCTGAAACTAATATAATATTTTGTGTCAACTATACTTTAATTTTAAAAAAATCATGCTATTTTCCTCAGGAAAAAAAAAAAGTGAGAAAGTAAACAATTTCAGTACCTCTCCTCTCATCCCAGGATTTCTGCCTACGGTACATGGTATATAAGAATTGTTTTTACACTATGCTCCATGGATTTCATGTATAATGACTCAGTTTACCCACATTGTATCAGGGCTTCTGCTTAGTTTTTGATATCTTTTAACTAAGATGTTGAAACTTATTTGCCCCTTAATGAAGTGTTTTCCTCTCAAACCCCTGATGATTAAGACTACCTAGGGGTATTTATTAAAAATACGAATTTCTAGACCATTTCCCAGACTCTTAGAGGAGTTTGGGAAAGATGCATGTTAAACAGAACCCTACATTATTCTCATAATCAAGTAAATTAAAGAAATGCTGCATAAATGAAGCAAGCAATTAACTCTGTTAAGTGTTATTTTATATTTTAGCATCTAATCTTTTTTGTTGATAAAAGACCAAAATAAAGCTTTCGTTTTCTATGATCAGGAAACATATATTTATTTATTTCAAAAGGTACATAAAGTCATAGAGGCATTCTTGTCCTGTGACATCCTGCAAGGAGAGAACAGTCTTGAATTCATTCCAAACTGCTTCACTCTGACAAAAAAAAAAAAAAAAAGATGATCTCACCACCATGGCTTTAGATAAACAATGGCTTTAAATCATGAGTTTTATAAAGATTATTTTATTAAAATAAATTGCCAGGAAATAGTTTATTTAAGTGGCTTCTTCTATGAACAATATTCCAGTATGAATTATAATTTTAGCAACATGAATTATCAGACAACTGTGACCTACTTTAAACATTTTACTTTAAGAGAAACTGAAGTTGGCTGGCTTTAACTACAGAAGAAAACAGTCGACTGTTGTTAGAGCAATTATTTCAACACTGCTGATAGAGATTTAAATTACACTGAACTATTTTCAGTTTGCACAATTGATAGGGAGTCATTAGAACAATATTACGAATCTCATTAATAGCAAGTGTATTTGAGTTCTCATTTCAAAGCATTGGATTTGAAAATGCTTTAATTGGATCTTGTGATACCTTGTATACTAAAGATATCGCAATGAATGTTCCAGCTAACATCTAAATCTCATATTGTGTAGAAACACCTTATGACATTTTTCAGAGCTCCAGATATACTTGAACTCAAAAGCTTTAGTAAGTTTCTATTATAAGGAAATTAGTAGTTGACAGTAGTTTGGGTATACATAGGACTTGAATAATGAGATATCTCTGGTATCTTTGACATAGCTTATATATCAGAAAAAGAGGCTTTATTTATTTATTTATTTTGATTTCTTATTAGTGTTTATTAATTTTTAAAATTAAATTTACCGTGGTGACATTGGTGAATAAAATCATATCGGTTTCAAGTGTACAGTTCAGTAATATGTCATATGTATATTGTGTTGTGTATTCACCACAAAGTCAAATTTCTTTCTATCACCATATATTTGACCCCTCTTTACCCTTATCTACTTCCTCCCTATCCCATGGGGTGAAAATATCATCTAGGCTGTTCAAGATTCATATTGCTTTTTCAGAGCTAAATACCTATTAGGTAATATGAGGACCATTCATTTTGGTAAAATGGTTCCTTAGGGTACAATTTGAAAGAAGTCTAATTCTTTAATTCTTGAAACTCTTAAATACATTGGGAAAGAGAATTAATCAGAGGCAAAGAGATATTTTGCCAAACTTTTGAGCAGATGTTTTTAATATTGCAAAAGAAGTTGATACATTAAAACAAACAAACAAAAAGCCACGAAGTAAAGAGAAACAGAGAGGTTGGTTTAATTTTCACATTTGATGGCAATGCTTTTAAATTTGATTTTTAATTTTTCAGTATAATTGACCTTGATGATTTTTCTGAGTCAAATGAAGTATAAATATTTACAACTTGATAAGTTAGGAAATTTTCCAATTATCTTTTGTATGAAATTTACAATTTTGTATATATATGTATATGTATATATATACAGTTTTGTATATATACATGTATATATAATATGTATGGAAATATATATATGAAAATGTGTGTGTGTGTGTGTCAGGGGGAAGGTTGCCCCTAAAGTTTACAAAATATATATAATTTGAAAAACAAGAACAAGAAGCTTCTCAATGACTATTTGCCCCCAAATTTACATTGGTTCACTTTATGTAGAATATTCCATTTATTCACATTATAAACTTGCTGTACTAATTTAAAAGAACAATACATATTAATTTATTTGAATACACATATGTCAATGCTACTTTTAGGGAAACTGTGGCAGTATTATTATGACAATCATAACATGTTTCAAAGTCTCTTTTATTAGCAAAAGTTATCGTTAAATTAGGCTGTTTGAAGGTACATTTATTTACCTTTTAGAGTAAGTGGGGATAATTTATTATAATGCCAGAGTAGTGCCTTACAGGCTGCTATTTCACTTTTTATCTCACATTACAATTCCGAATGCACAGGAGGCAATTTAATTTCTGAAATAGGAACGTAGGAGGAGAGAATGACTGCAAAATATCCAACTTCTTGTAGTAGTTATCGGTTGTTTGTCATGAGAACGAAATAACAATTTGGCAAAACACAAAATAAGTAGCCAAATCAAGGCTAATTGCGTTGGTCTAATTCACAATCCCAGACTTTTTACTTTGCCAAATATGTTTGTCACAAGAGAAACCCTGTGAAACTCTGCAGTTAGATCCATTTTAAACCTCATGGTAAAAAGATACAGACAAACAAACAAGCACTGTACTACTGGTATCTTAGCATTCATCGTTTATGGACTAAGAGTGGCATTTGTTCCTGGAAAAAGGAGATGAATTGATAGGAAAAGCAGCGGATATGAAGAATGCTATTGTGTTAATAAGAACAGAAAAACTGTCAGAGTAAGCATGGGGAGTGTTCAAATGGAGAAAAAAAAGTGATGAAGAGATTGCAAAAAAAAAAAAGAAGTAATGACAGTATATTCGATATAATAGATACAAATAGAGATTAGTTAAGACAAAATGTGCTCGCTTATTTATAAAGAAGATAAAACACAAACAACTTATGCATTTTTTTTCAAAGAATAGAAACTTATTTTGACCTTAAAGGAACAAATTCAGAAAATCTCTGGATGTATCACCTGAAGCTATTTTAATTAGATTAGTATGAATTACTAAAAGAATTTTGATACCATAGGCTAATTACTTTAGTTGGATGACAAATATTACATTTGAGAATGAATTTGCTCTACTCATTAGGTATTTTGCTATTAATATGGTAGTCAGTGATAATTAATCCTTCTAAAATTCAGGCAAGGGACAAGATAACAGAAGAGCTTGAAGTGTTTGTCACAAGAAGGCTAGGGCCTAAGTGCCCCGATGTTACAATATAATCAGTGATCATCAGAGAAATTGCTTCTGTAATCTTTATATCAGGAATAGTTTGAGAGTAGGAATTTAAGACAGTTTTCTTTGTATTTATCTAGCCAACTAAATGTTCACATGTGTCCTGAGCTAGTGTATAGAATCCTTTTATTGATTGTCAAGTCATCTAATTTCACTCATCAAATTCTATTGCCTAGCAGAGACTGTTCCTTCCTTCAGATGCATTCATTGATGTGTTTTGGCAATTGTTTTTATTCCTAAGTTTCAGAAACTTTTTATTCTAACAATCATACTAAAATTTTTCACATATTATTCTTTTAAATGAAAATTTAAATTGTTTCATTTAAGAAATTATGATATAATATTCAGACCATTAAAAGAACAGTAAATAACTGAGAATGAAAGAGCAGTATAAATCTACAAATCCTGTCGCAATAATATCCTTAAATGAGAAAATGAATCGAAGCTCAAGGAAAAATACTTTTTTTTCAATTAAAAACATATCTTTAATGTAATATCCGCTGTTAAAATAAACAACTAGAAACATACTGACCCACTGATTTGCAACACGGTTGAACGTGAAAGGGGTAACTTTGATTTTGTTTCTATCTTCTAAATACAAGAGAATTGGCTTTCAGACTTGGAAATAGAATGCAAAGAATTCAAAGAGAGAACTGCTCTCTGGAAGGTAGTCATTAGGAAAGAGCAGAGTTGCTTTTAAAAATTAATTCACTTTCTAAGCTTGTTCAATTTATATTATAGGATACTAGAAAAATGTGTAGTCACTACTCAGTTACTGTTGAACACCCTTGAGAAATCATGAAAGGGAAAAGACGTTCTAAAAAATGGAGGATTCCATTATCTTTATTTTTAGATTGCATAATGGATTGGATTTTTGAAAGTATAGACAAGTGAATTTGATGTAAACTTTAATTTTTTTATTGTAAGATTCTTCTAGTTTGGATTATGCGCTATGTTCTGTTTATGCATTCTCTTCAGAATATTTTTCCTATATTCCAGGTATACCACAAAACTTTCATTTCATAAAACCAAACAGATATATGTTCACTCACATTTCCATGCTTGTTTTGTGAAGTATTTGTGAAAGAATAGCCTCTATATAAAAATATACAAATAAATTGTATAGCTTGATCAATTTTTAAAACTCTGGTTAGTCATACAACCACAACTAGAATAACAAACAGCGTTCTCTTCTCTCTAGAAGCACCTTGTCCCAGTTTCTTTTTTCCCCAAAGAGCCACCACTGTGACAACTTCTAAAACCAAAGAGTAGGTTCAGCTATTTTTGAACTTTATATAAATGCAATATGTTCTCTTTTATGCCTGGCATTTATTACTCAACATCTCAGGAGGTTCATCCATATTGATGTAGAAAGTTGTAGTTTAAAATTTTTTCTTACTGTATCACATTCCAATATGTAAAGATAGCACCATTTATAGATCCATTCACTGTTGGACATTTGGCAAGTTTAAAATTTGGCACTGTTATGCGTAGTTCTGCTAAACATTCTAATCTCGCACTGTGTATCTACTGAATGTGTATAGATATTTCAGTTGATTATACACCGCGCTTTAGAATTCCTGGGCAATAAAGTAAACACGTTAGACTTTATTAGATTTTGCCCAATAAATGACCAAAGTAGATGTGCTCTCAGTAGCAGTATAAGAGCGTTTAAATAGCTCCAGTCCTTGCTGAACTCATTTATTAGCTCTAGCAATTTTTTTGTGAATATGATTTCCTATGTATATTATGACCTCTGCAAACAGAGATAATTTTACTTCTTCCTTTCTAATATGCATGTCCTTCATTTATTTTCCTTGCCTAATTGCCCAACCTCCATACAATGGTAACTAAAAGTGGCAGAGTAGACATTCTTGACTCATTTCTAATCTAGGGGAAAAGCTTTTATTCTTTCACCATTAAGATATTAGCTGCGGGTTTTCTATAGCTACCCTTTATCAGATTGAGGATGTTCTTTTCTCTTTGTAGTTTATTTTATTATTTTGTTAATATTATTACTAATGGTTGTAGGATTTTGCCCAATGCTTTTTCTACATCTTTTGAAATGATCATGTGTCTTTATCTTTAATATAATAGTATGGTGTATTATACTAATTGATTTTTTGTATCTTGAACCAGCATTGCATTCTTGGGGGTAAATTCCACTTGATGAGGTGTAATTCTTATGTACTACTTGGTTCAATTCGCTGGTATTTTTTGAGGATTAGTGCATCTATATTTATAAGAGATATTGGTCTCTAGTTTTCTTGTGGTGTTTCTGTCTGGCTTTGATGTCATGTCAGAGTAAAATTGACCTTGCAGAATGAATGGGGGAGTATTTCTTTCTCTTACATTTATTGGGAGTGGTTGAGAAGAATTGGTGTTAATTCTTCACTTCTGATGATATATTTAGGATCCCCCAAAGGATAATTTAGGATATACTTTTACTCTCAAATCCCTTAAACTTAATCAAGTTTTTGGCTATATAAAGTAATACTCTTTTGCTATACTTGCCATTTTAAAGTATTTGCCAGTTATAAATTCTTCCTCTTTCTACCTTTAAAATGCACATTAGCGGTCCAATTCAAAGCCTGCCCATCAGGCAGCAGCTTTTAAAAAAATGAAAATAGACTCCCTTCAGGAAAAGACTGGGAGACGAGCCTTTCTGCCTGCTCCATCCGTGCTGAATCCTGTGAGGCTATCCACAGGGAATGCTGCTTTGCTCGCTGTAGAATTGTGGGTCTTGTGGGTAAATAGAAGACACGCTGGCCCATTCCTCAGGTGAGAGTCTTAAAAGTTGAGGTGGTAGATGTAGGGTCCAAGCCCTTCACTTCTCAAAGAGGATCTGAGAGTTGGAGGTTTTCTCCCAATAGTGTGGCACTGTGCCAGAGGTGGGGTTCATGGCAGAGTGTGTCTCAGCCTTTCTTACCCATTTCTCTATGGTTATTTTTTGGCTTAGCTAGTTTCTGGATTTCTTGCAGAGAGAAGTGCTCCATGGGTAACTATACATTGAGCCTATCTGTGGGAGGAGGGGAGTTCAGGAGCCTCCTGTATCACCATCTTTGCAGCCACTCCTGGTTAGATGTTTTGATGCTGATACTGTAATTTTTATGATTTTGGGATTTGGATTTTGTTTTGTTCCTTTAATTTTGGATGTTGTTTCGGAAGGCATTTATTTGTAATCAGTATTTTCAAAGCCTTTTAAAAGAAGCATTTTAGGGTTGGTTTAGATGGATATTTATTCTGAATCTAATTTAGCCCTACAAATAAGAAATAACCCTTTTAGGACCTCTGCTGTAGGCTTGCAGGCATTTAACTAAGACTCTCTTGCAGTTCTTTAGAACCTAAAAGAGCCCAGCCTGTGTTAGTTCTAAGGATTATTCACCTCACAGCTTCTCCTACTTTCTTTCTCAGGCTCACGGATTTTCACGATATGTATGTGCAGCTTAGTTTTTAGCAAAATACTCATGAAACTTCTATGAACTTCTATAGTTCTTTCTCTCTGAGTTCCTTCCTTTTCAGATTTCTGCCATAAACATTTCCTCCTCCTGGGTCTTTCTAAGTTCTAATCTCTGTCTTCTCATCGCAACTCAAACCCCCATGTTGTACTTGGAATCCCATCCTTGTTACTATAGCCAGTTTTGTTAGAGAAGATGTCTCTGAGGAGTTGACATTTGAACTGGGGCTGAAGAAAATAGCCCAGGGAAGGTACGAGAAAGAACATCAAGTAAAAAAGGCAACTGTAAATGCCCAGAGACAGAACCAGGTTGATATACTTCTGAGTTCAAAGATTAGAAATAAGGCCATTCGAGCTGGTGTATAGTGTTGGAGGGGAAAGCGATTAAAGGGGAAGGTAAAGCAACCAGCAGAAACAGGCTGATTCTGCAAATATTATAAACAAATAATGAATAACCTGGAAGTACATACTGTAAAAAATTTGCTTCTCTTATAATAGCTCTCAAATCACTGTATTGAGAATTTTTAAGTTGATTCAAAGCTTTCCAGAGAAGAATGCAATGGTCACTTAGAAATATTTGCACATGCCTGTATAATTGATTATGTATAAAGATTTATATATAGATTTATATACATAATCATATACATAAATGTAATATTTTATATATCCTGTTTATCTACATATTTACCTCAGGTATATAATAAATTTACTGAGCTATTTTGTATTGGCCATGGTGAAGTATAAATTTGTATCTAGTCAATTGTATCATATACTATTCTGAGTGGCTTTATTACGGTGAGTCTAGAATACAGACTTTGGAATCAGACATACCTAAGTTTGAAACTGGGCTCTATTAATTAAAAGCTGAATGGTGGAACTAGTATATTCTGTGTTTTGAGTCTTCGAATCTTTATCTATAAAAAGGAGATAATAATAGCTTATTTGCAGATTTATTTTGAAAATGTTAACACTTGTAGACACTCAGTACTTAGGTTCAAAAATGGTCACTACTGTTATTTTAAAGCTCTTCTGGATAACTCAGTATATACTTTTTCATCATTGATGTGATGTGAGTTTGTGCTGTGTAATGAAAATTTGAGAACAGAGTACATAAACAACCTTTATTCTTCTAAATAATCTACTTACTGTGAATGTCTTTAAATGCAACACAGATAAGGTCCCTGATGACTTATATATTAGGTGACAGAGGAACAAAGTACATACAATTTATGTTATACCCAAGGGGCAATTTTTTTAAGCTAGTCTTTAAATAATTGATTATGTTTTTGTTTTTTCAACTTTTCATCTTGAGAAGACATTAAATAACATTAAATTTGAAAAAAGCCTTTTAAACTTTTTAAGAAATATATAAAATTTTTGAAATATGTTTATTTTGTGATTTTACTGAAATGCCAAACATCTTTTTTAGAAGAGCTATACGGTATTTATAGACTTTTTTTTTTAAACTCTGGAGAAGTACTATAAATGACATAAAGGGTTCATAGATCTCCATTTAAAAATAAATGAATAAGAAAGCGTAACAATTATCCAAATTGATTGTTTTAAGTAAATCATTTATTTGTTAATTTTTATATTTGAAGTATTTGATATTTTGTAGATGGAAATTGCAGGTTTCTTTTTCTCCCTAGTCGCTCTAATAAGCAAGTTGTCTCTCTCTTTTTTTCTTCTGGAGTCAGATTGGCAAGGTTCATTAAGTGTAGGAGTTTTCAGAGATTGCTGTGTGGGTGTGTTAAGACTGGATGCAATTTCAAACTTTAGAAAGTTTTTCTCTACCTGCTAAATTATGTAGTTTTTCATAACATAAATTTCATTCCAGAGCAGTTAAAGGCAAATAACTGCTCTTGAAGTAAGCCTGCAAAGAAGCATAAACCCAAGAATTATAAATTTCTAAGAACTCAAAAGAAGCATTTAAAGTATGCTTAACTTAGTTATACTTCTAGAGAAGAAAGAGAACATATCAATTCATCAAAAGATCATACCTTTTCTGTTTGGTATTCTATGATTCTTAACATAGATAAAACCCAACTTAAATAATTGTAAATTCCAAACTACTTCCAAAGAAATTAACCCAGAGGTATCGGAAATGTTGAACGACCATTCGACCAGCTGTTCTGAGGTATCCTACAAACTCTTTTTCCTTTCTCCTCTCAATTTAACTGCTTCTTCTTTCATGGAGATCTAGACAAAGATAGTACCATTGATCAATTTAAATACCTTGACAAAGAAAAAAAATCTTGAAAAAAAAAAAGACAGACAATTGTACTACTTTCTTCTTATGCCATATTAAGAAAGTAGTAGTAGTAATATCTATGGGCATGACTATTTGTAGCCCTTTAAAGACACTTATTAAGGTTTCATGTCTAATTCTACTCTTCAGGTATATGGAAATGAGAAAAGATGATGTCATCATGTTTATAAACCTGCAAGCACTGCAATAGAACCCTAGAATAGATATCTAATGACTTTGTCCCACTCAATTTGAACTGGACAAAATATATTTTAATTCTTAGGTCTGTTTTCCTAAACATGGTTTCCCTAAATAAGAGAAAGCATAAATTGGCCACTGTTTCTGTGAGAGGTGTTTTAAAATGGAATAAAATTGGGGAAAATATATTCTCTCCTTCCGATTCAACCTTGAGAAAAATGGAGCATGTTAAGAAAGGTTAACCTCTGATGAAAGAAAGACAGAAGGGGTAGGACTCCTGTAGACTTACTTGATTTAGAAGTTGGGTGTGATACGCCTAAGATATCTTGCTAATGCAATACTCTGAGTGCTAACCAGATAACTGACATTTCCTATGTGGGGAAATCGATGGGAACCTTTAACGTCAACTTTAAAAGAAACAGAAAAACCGTGGGTTTAAAAAGTTTCTTCTTATGTCAAGGAATCCAAGGCAAGAAATCGAGGTTGATATATATTGATTTTTAATTGTCCAGAACACAGTTGCCCTACTGTACTGCTTCATCATCTTAGATCTTTCCAAGACGTGCTTATATCTCTATGTATTTGCATGGCATTGTAGATTCCCAAGGATATGTTGATGCTTTTTAACGTTCTTGTGGGCATCTTATTTTTCAGCTTTTGCTATTAAGCTTTTTCGTTTGGCTTATTGTTTGTTCCGACTAATATCCATTGCTGCAAGCAGCCATGCCATTAAAACAGTTGTCAGTAAATATATTCAGCAAATGCTGGTTTAGGAGCAGCTTGTAGCACTGGACAGACTCTGAGTCAGATCTGATAAAGGGAAACCTTTCGAGCATCTTTGCCACGGAGCCATGAGACATGCAACATAATAATTTGTTGTGAATTAGGACCATTTTCTCTCCAATACTGGGAACCCATACTGTTGTTTTCAATACTACCACTGAGTTAGGAAGGAGGAAATGGGCCTATAGTAAATTCAAATGCCACAAAGGTCACTGTTCTGATAGCCATTGTTCTTGCATAAATTCTCTGTAGTTTGCTGTGGACTTTTGGTTAATTTCTTGAGTTTTGAAAAAATTTGCTCTGATAATTTTTGTAAGCTTTTTTTTTTTTCACTGCTTTCAAAGGAGAGACACATTTTAAGAGGTTCCTTAACTACATTATTGGTGCTAATGTCACACAGTCCTGACATGTTAATGCAGCCATGATAAAGGGAGAAAAGACAAAGAAAGGCCATGACTGACTCTTAGATATTTCCAGTGTATTGGACACCATACTTTTCCTTCTATATTATTGGTCAAAATTTGTCACATGCCACATTTAGCTGCAATGCAGACTGGGAAACATATATATATTTTTTATGTTGGCCATAAATTCTTCTAAAAGTCAGAGTCCTATTGTTAATCAACCAGTAGAGAATGGTTATTAGGTCAGAAAAAGTCAACTGCAACGTCATCTTACATATAACACATTCCTTAGTACACCAAGAGAACATAATTCTATTCTCATACCAACTTTGTAATTCTATTCAGCTATTTCGTCTAGCCCGATGTTGAAGATCTCTGGGTGCTAAATTGTCTTGTCCATTTAGCTCGAATGTGACTTCCTACAGTATAGAAATGTAATAAATAAATAAACACATACATACACAAATCAATAAGTAAATAAATACATAAAATAAAGCAGAAAATGAAGCTAAAAGGAGGAATTCATCAA
The DNA here is from genome assembly GCA_000465285.1 of Eidolon helvum. Classification (NCBI taxonomy): domain Eukaryota; kingdom Metazoa; phylum Chordata; class Mammalia; order Chiroptera; family Pteropodidae; genus Eidolon; species Eidolon helvum. The sequence continues at coordinate 19,654 of KE761204.1, read as the reverse complement.
TGATTTTTTTTTTTTTTTTAACTATAATCAAATACCACTTAGCAGGAATTGCACAGAACCCCTTATTCTCCAGGGAGTAAGTTCCTTGTTTAGGCTAACTAGAAGTCCCTGGGTCTGCTGCTCTTTTCTCTAATAGAATTTTGCTCAGCATAGTGAAAAGGAGGCAGAAACAGCAAAAAAGAAACAGAAAAAAACAATAATGTAATTTTTTCAACCATTTATTTATCACTATATTTTTGGTTAACATGTCTTCCTTTCTATGTCCTGCAGATTATGTCTGGATTAATATTCTTACCTCTGCAAAATAGGCTAGCTTTCCATCTTTCAATGCTTGAGTTTTAAAATTCATCTCTGTTGTGATCTTGACATAAGGAATCTATACCACAGCTTCTGGCTTCAGCACAAAATTCCTTCTCCTGCCACTTGTACCAGCATGATTCTTAGCCTCTACTTACCTCTTGATGCAAACGACACTAAGAATAAGTTACTGGCCTCCTGCTTCAGCCTCCCATAAGGGAAAACCTGTCCATTTCCATATTTTCACCTGAAATGCGAGTCTCCATTTCAAGGAGTTGACTCTTTCCTTCCATAATCTCATGTGAGTATATCTGCTAGTTGAAAATTATGTTAACATATCAAACCATATCTTTTAGATCATTTGGATAATGTAATATTTGGTTCTTCGGACTTTAAGATTCAATAAAGATCGTTATGGGGATTAAAATGTCATTAAGTGATTTAATTTTTAATATATGCTCCAAATCCCAAAGCACTGAACTCATGACACAAAAAAAGATTATTAATATTGTGTTTACTGACAGTAGTAGTTATAGTATAAATTGTGTCAGCAGGGCAAGGCAGAGAAGTACTTTGGGACAGAATTAGAAGAATAAAAAATAGAGAATTATTCTATTTAATTAGTCCAAATTATCAATGCTAATAAGAAAAAGTCATTTAATTCTTTCTTTTCTCTTTCTCTCTGTCCCTCTCCCCTTTCCTTCCTTTTCTATATATTCATTTTTTTCTCATTTTATATCTCTTTTCTTTATGCCAATTGGTTATCCTTTGTTTTAAATAATAATACAAGTACTAGACCCTTTATGCTTACCACATAAATTTCAAATTTTTGTATAAAGCTTCAAATTGACTCATTTAAGAAATCACATGCAAACAAGATAAATCATTTTCAGGTATTCAATGAGTAATAATAAACCAATTGTGGGCCTCCATCTTATAACTTAATCTATTTATTTGCTTGTTTATTTGCTTTTGATGTTTTGCATGACACTGAGCTGTTTATGGCTCCCTTAGATAATGGTTACCCATTGGCAGGCACCTCATGAAACACCGGTTTACTAGCCCTATCTTGAAAGTTTTTAACATCCACTTCTACAGATCTCTGTCTGTCTCTCTGTCTCTCTCTCTCTTTTTCCCTTCATTTTGCATAAATTCTGCAAATTAGAAAAGTGAAAACAATTTTGTTTTTAATATTCTAAAACACACCTGAGAAAGTCATCCAACTGCTGAAAGAAATTATCATAGTCTTTACTTTAGTAAATGTTCTCTGGTACTAAGTCAATTTGGCTTATTCTGAACAATCAAATATATGTCAAGCATTTCTTAGCTACCAGAACATTTAAAAAAATTAAATTTCATGAAATGAAGACTAATTACATACTTTGATTTTAATAAGCATTTTTAAAAGATACAGCCTAGACTTCATTATTAACTCTAATTTAAAGCATATTTTTGACCTTTTGTCCTAAATGTATTGTCTTCTCAGGCAAATGTCTTAGAGACATGTCACTTGGCAAACGTAAAGTTAGCACTGAAAAAGTTCCTTATTTTTTGAATTTATTTTCCTTTCAAGTTCTTTTCTTACTTTTTGTTTTCTGACACAAAAGACTGAGCAATGACCTAAAATAATATATTACTCCCTGGAGAATTACTCATTATTTGTTAGACATTCATCAAGTGCTATTAAGCATTTAAAAATGCAAAAAGCATAGTAAGTTAGTGATAAAAGCCTTCATATAATTAGTAGAATAAATATAATGACTTGAAAAAACTGTCTCCACAAAATGAAAAAGGAAAGTCTTTGGGAAAATATAAAAGACTCAAAGAAGTGTAACTACATAATTTATTTTCCCAATCATTTTGTTCTGAGCAGAGGATCAGTTAAAATAAATTCCGGTTGGGTCATACTGGGTTATTGATATATTGAAGGGTCATCTTCTAGACACTGATAGTCGTACAGAAAGCTTGAGCTGAGAAAAGATTGGTATTTAAAGTGAATATTCTTTAGCTGCAATCTGAAATTACAATAAGAATAATACCAGTAAGTTTGTATTCTAGGCCAGAATGAGAAAACAGACAATAAAAGTAAGAGAAATAAAAGTTGGAAGAAATAAAGGGGGAAAAGACTGTTTTTTTTTTGAAGGTGTTTTTAGAAAATAGGATTAGATATTCCATTTTCTTTTCTTTTTTTTTTCCAAGGTAGTCTTTGAGATATTTTATGCCTGTTCTTCTATTGGTATTGTGACATTTTGCAATAATGTGCCTTGGTTAGGTTTATCTATGGATATATTTTCCCTCAGGTGCTGAAAATTGCATGAAGATAATCTATTTTCTTTTGATTTCTTCTTTATAAATGATAATTCCAATCAAAGAGAAACAAATGATTTATATAGTTTTAAATAGGAACAATGCTGCATTTATTCTATATAAACACAATCTGGAGGAGTCCAGGTTTAGATAGAGGTAAAATATTAGGTTTTAAGATCTTAAATGTTAAGAGTTAAGAGAGAAAGTTTTACCATGTTAACATTAATCAAAAAAAAAAAAAAAGCTGGAGTAGCTATGTTAATTTTAGATAAAGCAGACTTTAGAAGAATAAAAATTATCAGATAGAGAGAAACACTATATAATAATAAAGAGGTCAGTGCTCCAAAAAAACATTACAGATTGAAATGTATATGTACCTAACAATAGAGCATCAAATACTTTAGGCAAAACTGATAAAACTGAAAGAAGAAATAAACGAATCCACTATTACAGTTCTCCTATCAGTAAATGATAGATCAACAGGTAGAAAATCAATACCTCTATAGTTAAATTAAATTGTACCATTAACCAACTTGATCTAACTGAAATTTATTGTCTTCTCCATCCTATAGTAGCAGAATATACATTCTTTTTAAACTAGCATGGGATGTTCACCAAGATAGAATATAGTCTAGACTATAGAATAACACTAACAAAACAATATAAACCATTAAAATATGTTCTTAGACTAGGATGAAATAAAATTAGAGATTAATAACATAAATATAGATGAAAAATCTTCAAATATTTGGAAATCTAAAAACAAACTTCTAAATAACTCAAAGGTCAATGAAGTCTAAAATATTAAAAAAATAAATTGGACTAAAACAAAAGAAAAATACAACATCAGAATTTGTGGAATGCAGTGAAAGCAGCGCTTTGAGAGGAATTGGAACATTAAATTCATATATGAGAAAAAAGAAATACGTTAAATCAATAACCTAAATTTCTCCTCTCCTCGTTTCTTCTCTTTTTCTTTTCCTTCCTTCTGCTTCCCTTCCCACTTCTTTCTCTTTGCTTCCCGTTTTTTCTTTTCTTTCCTTTTCTTTTCCTTCTCCCTCCTTCTTTCTGTTTTCTCTCTCCCTTTCTCTGTCAAATTAAAACAAAGTATAAACAATATATAATGTTGAGTTTCAGACAGTTTTTTCCATTGCAATCTAGTAATTGTGGAAAAAAAAAATGAAACTGACCAACCAGTTGCATTGTAATGATGGATAATTATTGACATATTTATGTGGTGACTTCATCACTAGATTAAAAGTCTTGGAAATCATAGCATGCCAACCAACAATGGCAAACCTTGGAGATTTGTCTGTCAAATTTACAATGTGGTTTGGGTATTATCTGAAGTATTTTAAAGGCATGTGAAAGGAAAGAACAATGAACTTGTAAGTAACTTGAGAAAACAATGAATTGATATTCTGAATTTTGAGACCCCAAATTCTCTAATATAAATTTTTTTTAAGAAGAAATTCTAAAATAAGGTCAGCAGGCTTCCAATACATCAGGCTCACCATTCATCCTCTCACATTGTGTTCAGTCATACAGACATCTAAGAAAATAGATGTAAATATGCAAATACATCTGGTCTATGTGAGTAAATATGTATAGTTATTTGGAGCCAATCAATGCTGTGTTCATTGTATACTTTCCTTTCAATAATGGAACTTCAGGTTACCCTAATCTTACCTTTTGGATAAACTTGCTCTATGTTCTCCAGTGGGGAAGAAAATGTGAGGAAAGGGACTGTTAGAGGTGGCAGTCTAATGAGTGCCTTATGAGAGAGATCTCTGCTTGAGGTCACAATCTGATGAGTATCCCCGGTGAAGATGAAAAGACATTACTGTCTCATTCCTGCAAGGGTGGAATCAGTGACTACTCAGGATCAGGTCAATGTCAGGGCGGCGAAGAGGAATGAGTGTGAGGGCCAGAATGAAAGTGTGTCACAGAATTGAATTAATTTACGATAATGCTATGAAAACATATTAGTATTTTACTTCTGAGTGATCAGGAAAATTAATTGTGCTTTCGACTTTACTTTTATTATATAATTATAAGTCTCATTGTGTTGAGAACTTGTAAAATATTGCCATTTCCAGACACTCACACATATTTACACATACACACTCACCAACAAGAGTGTATGCATCCTGGTGTGTGATACATACACTCTAGAAACACAATATTTTTAATAAATGAATTTAAAATCTGCTTGGGAACTACGAAACTATTTCTTACAGAATTCTTACAATAGTATGGCTGAAGTAATCTAATTTTTAAAGAATATCTGTCATGAGACAAACAAGTGCCTTCAAACATAGAGGTTAGTTTTTTCTCTACTGAAGAATTATAGAAAATACACCTCTAATGATGCAGGAAATAGTTTGGTGAGATTTGCTGCTAATAGAGTTTTAAAAAGATTCATTGAATAAATGTAATTCATTGCTACATACATTATTGAAAAATTCAGCAGTAGTACTATTATGTAAATTCTGAGTGAAAATGTGTAGATCATATATTTATCCTTAATGACTTGATTCTGCTAATAATAACCATAACTAGTATTTGAGTGGTTTTAATAGGTTATAAAACATAGCTACTTTATGTTTTAATCTATTTCATTCTCATTTTGCCAGAAATTTTTCATCCTTAGATGTTGCTAAGAATAAAATACTATCTACTGATAGTCATCTCTGGAAACAGTTTTTAAAAATCACAATAGCCAATGGTAGATATATGCTCCATTATACTGTCTTCTTCTTATGGCAAGATAAGTAGAGTATATTGGACAAATAAAATCATTATCATACTTCCTTCCACTGTACTAAAATGGAATAACACAGAAAGGCAATATTTGTTAAAGTAACAAAATAATATTTCCAGGTAATGAAACCATGATCATCATTTATAATCATAATAAGCATAAACATCTACAAAAAAAAGAAAGAATATTGTCATAAAATGGCCATTTTATGAAATTGGTAATTGAAATTGATTAATTCTGATAATATATCCATTTAACTATTTTCTATCCAGGGCTTTATTATTAATTAAAATAAATGTTTCTCCTACTAAATTAAGTCATATTCTTATTAATTGTTACTATAATAAATTTTATACAAAGTACTACAAAGAACAGAAGGATAATTATATATATGCATATATGTATATGTCAGAGAAAGAGAGAATGAGCATAAATAGTAAGAATAACCTGAAGATACTTACACTATATATTATCTTTTCTTCTTGTTCAAGTGTACCGTGCAATTATATTAACCTAGAAGTATGTACATTTTAGAGTTCTGTAAGTTATTGTAATTAAGTGAGGACATATTTAACATGTAAAGATTATGTTTTACCTAACAAAGACCAATACAAAATCATGATTTTGATTTGTATTATAAAGTCATGATTTCCATTTCTGTTTAAATAGTATTCTCAAAACTCAGACCTTCGGCTGTAATTACTGCAATTAATATATGGATGGATCCATTACATCTGAAAGAATAAGAGAAAGTCTCATAGGAATCAATTGTTAACATGTATTGACAACATAGTACAAGCTAGCAACACGCTAAATTTGTGTACATTACCACTTTAGTTCATCCCAGTACTCCAATAAGGCATGAATGATTATCCACATAATACAGTTAAGAAAATTAAGACTCAGTCAATGTCACACAACTAGTAAAAGAGAGTCATATATACTTCTCCAGGAACAGTGTGTTCAATAAATCAAGATAAGATGAGAGCCACAATTACAAAAGTCCTACGTAGAAAATAAGACAAAGCAAAAGTGTACGTACCTTTCTAGTTACATAACTATAGGCTAATCATACACAGTAAAAAAATACAAGGCAGAAGGTTTTGATAGTTGCTTTAATCTGAAATAAGAAAACAATGTTAGAGAAAAATGTTACCCATCATAAGAGCTCAATCACAGGAGATGAAAGAGGACTGAAGAATGGCAGATCAGGTCAAGTTTCTTGCCTTCTTCCACTAGGTTTTCTAGCATAGGTAACCCTAGTTCTATTTGAAAATATTTCCTTTAAAAAATTAAATAGTGCATCACTTAATCCAGCCATTACTTTTTTGAATAGATTATGTGCACAATATGCACCTTCTAAAATTATAAAAATCTATATAGGGAAAATAAGTTATCTAAAAACCCTTTCCCTAGCTACCTAATTTTCCTCCAAATAGGCTTCCATTTTTGGCTAGTATTTCTTCAAAATATTTTACATATATAGACATATAAATCTACTGGATATGTGCATTTGTACTTCATTTTATGCAACCACTATAGGCCTAACCATATAGCACACATCAGCAACATGTAACATTTTTTTTCTGGAATATTTTTTATCCATGGTTGGTTGACTTCATGGATGCAGTACCTGCAGATATGAAGGAGGGATGACTGTAGATGTGTAGTTATTAGAAAAATGAAATTAAAATGATCTGTAGTTGTTTGTGTAGGAGAGAAAAAAATATATCATTTTCTGTCTACTCATCTAGGATCTCCAAATAGTACCCTATGAATTAGACAAACGATAAAAACATACAAATTGTATTAGCATGTTCATTGTATGTACACAGATGAGACATTCAGCTAATAGTAACTTGAAGACATGGTTAGAATTTAGGGTCTTTGAATCTAAAAGTAGATGAAAAGGAAGCGGAAAAAAGGCACTTTTGAAAAAGCAAATGACTTTTTGTAAAGAAATTGACCCTTAGAAGAATAGATGGGGATATGATTCTTTGTGACAGTGTCTCTCTGGATGTGGTGCTGATTTATCTTTGAGAGGAGAAGATTAGAATTGCTTCAGGGAAAGGATTTATGAAAATTTAGGGTTTTTTTCGAGAGGCTCTACTTTTAGGCAGATAAAGAACTTTAGGAACTCAAATGACTTCAGCTTAAAATAACCCTTACACTGAAGTATATTTGGCATATTTTGGGGTGGCATATCCTGATCTTTCTCAGTATGTTGTTATTATTTTTACCCTAAATATCCAAAAACCTTTAAAAATATTAGAAATATTAGAAATAATAATTGAATCCAGAAAGGTAGTACAGTCAAATTTTATATGTGAAATTACTGGCTTCCATAGTAACAATAAAACAACTAGTTTCATGATGATTTGGGTGAACAGACCCTGTTTACATTAGTAACATAAAGTAAAAGGTAAGCAAAATGTATAAAATAAAAACAGTATATTGAATTTCTAACAGGTATTTAAGTGACTTAAACACAAAGGTACATTAGATTTTTGGATAGAAAAAATGCTATTAAAAATTTGTTAGTCTCCCCATTTGTGATCTATACATTGAACATTTTTGCCAATTGTGGTTTTGTTTCCATTCTTACTCTCTAATATTTATCCTCCAAACAATAATCAAATAATCATTTAAAGATATGAAACATCACTATGCTTTAAAAAAATAGTTTCGAGGACTTTCTAGTTTCTTTATTTCCAAAATCCTGATCCATATCAACAATCAGATGATTTAGCCTATTTGCTCCCTGGGACAGATTACTCCCCTGAAACTTCTCATCAACAGAACCTACATTTTCACCCTCTTCTATACTAGGTCTCTTCTATCACACTTTCTTATTTTATTTTCTTCATAATACTATCACTAATTAACTTTATGTTGTTTATGTTTGGTCACTTGTTTATTTTTGAATAAGATAAAGTGTAAGAGCCAAAAGATCTGGGACATAGTTCTTCCTCTTCTCTTCCTCTTCCTCCCCTTCCTCTTCCTTTTCCTCCTCTTCTTCCTCTTCCTCCCCCTCCTCCTCCTCCCCATCTTCTCCCTCCTCCCCTTGCCCCTCCCTCTCCTCTTCTCTCTCTCTCTTTTTTTAATTTGGAACTATTTTAAATATCTAGTAGGACTTAATACCTATTGAATAGATAAACACATTTGTGGTTTGATAACATATAGAAAAAATTTCAAGCAAATTATTAAAAAGTGTTGGTTTAGAATTTTTATTTTAATGGAACCGAGTGTGCCAAAAATGAGCGAAAAGCTTTGCAGAACACTTTACTATATCCTGAAAGCCTTTTCTGTAGAAGCGGGAAGATGCACCATTAATAAATAACAGATTTTGTTAAGATTGTTTCTTCGCAATGCAAATGTAAAACCACTTGTGTCATTGATAAGCAGAGTGAAGAAAATAGTGAAATTAGAAGCATTACTTCAAGCATTTATCTTTAGTTGTTTATAGTTACAATAAGAACCAGCAGAATCACTTTCCACAAATGCATGCTTTATTTGGTTTTTGAAAATATAGCCTCAAAATCTTCTATAAATTACTTAAAAAATAACATACGTACATAATCAGAAATTATCAGTGATTGATTAAATTATTTAGTTTTATATAGAGATATATAATTAATTAAATAAAAAAACATCCCTTTATCCTCCATTAGTTGTTTTACCTATTGAAAGACACTTTAATTGCTTGGTGGATGTACTTTCGCATTTTTTTTTGTGCATATGCAAATCATATATCTTTACATTTTTTTCTATCACTGTATACTTTTTAACATGTATCACATTATGTTTTCCATAATGTATTGCAGCTTGTTTTATAAATCTAGTGTGTTGTGGGCACTTTCTCTATCAGTACAAGACCTTCTTCATTCTTTTTAATGACTGTATACCATTCCTGGACTAGTTTTGCCTAAATTGAGATCTCAGTTAGATGGGCATATTTCCTGTGTTATAAACTCAATGACAGGCTGAGACAGAATAGGACATTCCAAAATTAAGTAAAGTCGGATGTAGTTATAACAATGCAGAGACAAAAGGACATAGGAAAGAGACATAAAAAGAATAAGACGCAGTGTACTTGTGAGAAATGAGGAAGGCAGAATTAAAGAGTTTCTAAGTGGATGAGAGGAAATATAAAAGTAAAAAAAATGATGAAATTATGGTAATTAGAGTTTTTGAAGGATCATAAATGTCTAATATAGTTATGGAACCACATTTTAAAAGGAGAAGATAAGACAAATATGTGGGCTTTAAATATTTATAGAAGTTATAAATGACCTATGTTCAGAAAGCAGAACAATATTAAGGAAAACAAATTTTGAGAGGTTGATAAGTTTATTTATGTATTTATTTTACCTGAATAAAGATAAAATGTAATTTTATAGTTAGTATTTTAAAATATGAAATGATATATTAGGAAGATATTGGTCAGGAACACAATGTAACGTTTGAATTAACTTATTAGTACCAGTATTTATTCTGTCCATTTTCAACATTCATACCCTGCCAATGTAAGTATTTTTTTCTATCTTTTCACAGCTCAAAAGGGAACAAAGATAAATTTTCTTTTAGGACCTAATACTTTTCAAAAAAGATTTATTTCATATGAAATCATCTTCTCCTTAAGTTGGAACAAAAAGATTGATTGTTTTTTCCTTTTCCTCCTATCTCTTGAACTTAAATTTATTTTAAGAAATAGTCATGTGAGCAGAAGAGAATGATTCACTATTCTTGTAGATACATGAAGACAAGGGCATGTGGAATTTAATAGTGATTCTACTCTTATTTTATCAGAGAAAATAATTATTTTCTGGGATATAAAATAATAAAACCTAATTCAGAGAAGGTTGGTGTTGACCCTGACAACTGTAAAATCACCTGTAGGGAACATTATTTCTAGGGTCACAATTACTTTCACTGATATTCAGGAAAAATTGGTTGAGGTTTGGTAGGATTTGTTCTTTGTGGTTAATGTATTATATTAATTATTATTTTTTAATTTTTTGTTCTTTATGATGCTTTGACTTCTTGAGGCCTTGCTGGCCAGCCTGTGAAAGACTGGCCAGGTCCTTCCATGCTTAGCTAATATCTAGAGATAGTAAACAACTTGTCTGATAGCATTCCTTTCAGATATAAACCAAACAGTTCAAACTGTGTACCCAACAGCCTCTTTTGCTAACACTCACACACCAAGCCAATATTTCCTCTGCCCTAATTCACACTAGGTCCAGAAACTGGACAACTTAGAGACTACCCTATAGTTCAGAGCAAAGCAAAAAATTTTTAAACTATCCAGTTCTAAATTGCTCAGACTTGCCTACCCTGCCTCACTGTCTTCTTTGTGCAAAAACCATAATCAATACTCTTAGCTGTGTTTTCACATTCATTTCTCTGCCACCCGAAGAACCCTGGTACTTGCCCATGAGGCCCTGGGAATTTTAAGTAATAAGCTCTTCTTTGAAAGGCAGTTGTCTCCACGTCTGTCACCTTACCATACATGATTAAAATGAATCTCAAGTACATTTCAATACGTGTATCAACTTACTGTTTTCCAGAAATGGCATCTGTTTTATATAAGAAGATATGAATGAAAACATTCTACTTGGACTCTTTTAACTCTTATTCTTGACAGTTGCCCTGGGACTGGAATGTCTTAGCTGTATATTTACAATAAAAGTGGCAAGAAATTGATTTAAAAAATGAGAGCTTCTTTAAACTTAGCACGTGGGAAGATGTCTTGAAAAATGCTGCATATCGGTAATATAATTTCTCTAAATTTTGAGGTCATACATTTATTTCATGTTATTTTTTGATAGTTAAAATTTGGAGGAGTATCTGGCAAACATTAAAGCAATAAAGTTCAGGGCAATTTATTTTTGCCAGGAACATAGATTCTGCCAATTAGAGACTGTATTATTATTGAAATTTAACAAACGCAGTTGATTGCTAGGAAATAATTCTTGCCAATTCATATAACATCCCTGAAATTTGTCTTTTTATATTTTTCTAATCTGTGAGTCAATGAAAGTTGATTTTTACCAAGCAATCAACATTCTTCCAGTTGTTATGGAAATAAAAATTATATAAATTGCATATTGTTAAGTGAAAAAAAGCCAGTTTTCAGGGCTATATGCTATATGATTCCAACTATATGAATTCTGAAAAAGCCAAAACTATGAAATCAGTAAAAAAAAATTAGTAATTGCCTGGGGTTGAGTGGGAGAGAAGGATAAATAGATGGAGCACAGAAGATTTTAACGCAGTGAAAATATTCTGTATAATACTATAATGGTGGCTACACATCATTATACATTCATCCGAACCCATAGAATGTACAGCACCAAGAGTGAACACTAATGTAAACTATAGACTTTGGGTGATTATGATGTATCACTGTAGGTTCATCAATTGTAACACCCCCCCCACTCTGGTGGGGGATGTTGATAACGGGGTGATTGTGTGTAGAAGGGAGGGAGTAGTATATGGGCAATCTCTGTACCCTTCTCTCAATTTGCTGTGAATCTAAAATCATTCTTAGAAAAAAAGTCTAAAAAAATAATCTCCAGTAACTATTTAGCCTAAGACACTAAAGTAGTTGAGGGTGTGTGTGTGTGTGTCCCCCCGTGTGTGTGTTTATGTGTGTGTTTCTTTGTGCTGGGTATTTCTTACAACAAAGGAATAATTGGATAATCCAAGTAGTTCTGGCTAATGTAGGAAACCAAACTACTCTAAAGATCTCAACAACAGTTGATGGATATCACTTCTAGATAGATCCCTGCTGTTCCAAGTGCGGTCTGAGGACTAGTTACAGCCATAACACTTGAAAGCTAGTTAAGTATGCAGAATCTCAAGTCCCATCTCAGACTCACTGAATCTAAATCTGTATTTTAACAAGATCCTGTGGTGATTTGTATGGACATTAAAGTATGAGAAGTGCTGCCCTAGATCACAGCCTTTAATGTGATTCAATTAACACATTTTTTAGATTTTTATTTTTTAATTAAATTCTGTGGAGAATAAATATAACATACCCAACATGAGTTCTGTCTCCTCCCCTTTTCTGTACTCCTCCACAAGATATATACACAAATTTGCTTTGGATGATAAATAAAATGTCAAGAGTCATTTCTTTAGGCTAGAGCCTGGCAAAATAACAAGTTATGTCTACCAAAGATGTTTGGATTAATAGTTCATTAATGTGTGTGTTTTGTTTTGTTTTTTTTTTTTGTAAAATGGTTTTGCTTTTGTTCATAACTATTATGTTGATGTATAGAGATAACTGGAATTGAGGCTGGCTGGAGTCCCTAGGGAAAAGATAGAGACACAAAAATAAAATTTATTGCAACTGTGGGTATGGATATTGCTATGCATAGTCCTGCCTGTGTCTTCATAGTTTTGGGAAAATCATATAAATTAATTAATTAAATTTATTTTTCATTGAGTTATAAATAAAACTACATTTTAGTATTCTGCTTCTGGCACTCAGCATTGTAGGTGTGATAGCGTTTTCAGGTTCAGACTCTTTTGGGATCACTGTGAATGAAGCTTAGGTTCTTAAAAATCAAAGAATTATATTACTTAGTAGTAAGTAAGGTAGATGGGCAGGACTCAGATATGGACAATATTTATTCAGAAGATTCAGGAGAAGGTTGGAATAAAACTATAATCAAAAGAGAACTTCAGAGCAGTGTAACATTTTCTTAATTTCTCCAGTAGAGGAAAAAGATATTAAATGCTGGTGAACATGTTCTAGTATGTCTACCTTAAGGTTATTAAATTTCAGGGCAGCATTCTAACTTACAGCATCTTATCCACCTGCCACTACCTTATTATAGGTGGTTTGCTAGGGAAGGGATCCTGAGAGGCTTTGAGATATAATTATTCTTATTTTCAGAAAGATAGTTGCTTCGTATTATCCAAAAACCTATAAGCCATAGTGATATTATTTTAGAATATTTGAATGTTAAGAAAACATTTTTTTCATAGTTAGCTATATCATTACATTCCCTGTGTTTTTCATTCTTTTGTGTAGATCTTTATATTCATCTGGTATCATTTTTCTTCTGCCTGAAGGATTTCTCTTGATGTATCTTGCAGCATAGGTATGCTGTTGATGGATTCCCTCAGCTTTTGCATGTCTGAAAAAGTCTTTCACCTTTATTTTTGAAAGGATTTTTCTGGGTGATAAATTCTAAGTGAACAGTTAGTTTTATTTTTTTTCTTTCAGTACTTTAAACATATTGGTTCATTCAGATTTGCTCTCATTTTTAGCTTTATTTCTTTTACATATGCTTTTAAAAAAAAAGATATTTATTTTATCACTGTTTCAAGCAATTTGATTAAATTATGCCTTTGTGTAACTTTCTTCAAATTTCTTGTGCTTGGGAGTATAGACCATCTAAGATTCGTGGGTTTATAATTTTCAGATGTTTTAGACAAATTTTGGATATTATCTGTTCAAATAATTTGCCTTTGCCTCCTTCTAGGCTTTAAATTAATATATATTTGGCAACTGAAATTTGTCTCACAGCTCACAGATACTCTTCTTGGATTTATTTCTGTATATTTATTTCTCTGTGTGTTTCATTTTGGATAGTATCGATTGCCATCTTCAAAGTCACTAAACTTTTTCTTTGGCAGGCTCTAGTCTATTTATTATTCTATTTAGTGTATTTTCATCTCAGGCATTGTAATTTTTTTATATCTAAAAGGTTTATTTAGATGTTTTAGCATCTTCTATATCTCTTTCATATGTTAAATCTATCTTCTTGAAAATATAATAACTAAATCTTTCGTTTACTGATTTTATCATTTATGTCATTTCTGGGTAAACTTTTGGTTGACTAAATTTTTCATTATGGGTGGTATTTCCTTGCTTCTTCAAATACTTAGTAATTTTTGATTGGATGCCCGACATAGTAAAAGTTACCTTGTCAGGTGCTGGATATTTTTATAATTTTAAAAACATACTAGAACTTTGTTCTGGGAGATGCTTAAGTTACTTTAAAACAGTTGGATTCTTTTGTGTCTCATTTTTATTCTGTTAAGCAGGACCTGAGCAGCATTTAGATTAAGATTAATTTTGTTCATGATTGAAGCAATATCCTTCTAATAGTTTAACTGATGCCCCTCAATTCTGTGGTTTTTCAATCTGGCCGATAGTGAACTTTGGCCACTATTAGCTTAATTCTGTGATACGGTTCTTTCTCTGGCTTCAAGTAGTTTTCTCACACACATATGCTGATAAGTTCTCAACTGCATGCTCAAGGGAGATCTGCATATTTCTGGAGTTGACTCAATATGCTGCAATCTGTTCTTTAGTATAGTGCCCTGCAAATTCTAGCCTGCTTTGCATCTCTGGATCTCCACATCGATCCTCTTTAACACCAGGAGACCATTTGCCTCTGCTTTGGTTCCCTTTTCTCATACTGCAGACTGGAAGCTTTCTCTCGGCAGAAACCTTTGCTCCTTATAGGGATTATCTTGTTTGTTTCCCAATTCTCAGAGATTGTCGTCTTCTGTTGCCTAATATCCAGTATCTTGAGAACTGTTATTTCATTTATTATGTTTTTTTTTTTATTTATTTCAGGTAAAAGGGTAAATCTAGTCCCTGTTAATTTATTCTAGACCAAAGAAGAAATTCTTGGGCCATTTTAAACCAGTATTCTTTAGTCTTGGTCACTGTTACAGGAACATAAAACCTACATTTCATGATGTTTCTGGTTCTGAGAAGCCACTGAGCTTATATTTCATTAAAAGGCTATTTTTATGAAAGATATCTATAGACTCTTCTATGGATCACAGATTTTTGTCACTTTTTTCTCAACTTCAAATATATCTATGTTCCTCCCCTTGGATCCTCTGTCCTGAACATGTTAAGATCACTTTCATGTCTTTTTCATTGAATTTCCTTATCTGTCATTCTCCCCTTGTGTGTACTCCACTTATATATGCACATACATACTTTTAACTGACCCCAAAGAGATTCCAGTATCCTAATTCACAATAAGAAAAATAGGACAAAGGATTGCATTAGAGCTAGGCATTACTAATTTTCCTTCTTTTGAAAAATAAAGATATTTTATAATAGACAAATAGTTAGCTAGCTCATTAGATAATAGATACAGCACAGTCATCAAACTTTCCCAGCACATTGAACACAAAGTCAAGCTATAAAACTAAATGAGTCATAGGATCTGACATTCTTTATACTCTTTCATTATTTTATTTAAATCTTTGGTCACATCCTGCTGCTTACTCACATTCTTTCTCTCTGGTACCAAATCAACTTTTAGGATCTTTATTATTTACTGATGCTGTTTTGGGAAAGAATTTTACATATTCTATCAAAAATATAAACCCATCTACTTTAAACCCAAATTGCCTAATTAACTAGAAGGTAATAATAATGGAAACTGGTAATTAATTATACCATAAAAATGCCCTACAATCCATCATGGAAAAGAAAAAGATAAATATAAAATAAATCACTGATGGAAGCTCTCTTTCATCTATGTCCTGGAGTATGGCCTTCAGACCTCACTTAGGCCTAAAGTGAGAGTTAAGGTGCTCAATAGGTACAATTGTTTTATAAAAAATTTAGTTTCTTACCTAATTTTTTCTGGGGACCATCTTCCCCAAATCCAGTTAAGATGCCTTAAAATGTTCTGAGAAATAGTCTTACATGGAATATTACTCTAGAATAATCTTTCAATCAAAAATTTGTATATAAAATAAAAATACCAATATTGTACACATTTTGTTAACCATTTGAAACAGTTTAGAGAAGTAACTTTAAAGATAGTTTTATCCTTGCTAGATGGGAACAATTAAGGGCTTACATGATCTTTAATGAAATAAATATATTTTATTTGATCTTTAATGAAAAAAATATATTTTTTTGTGGCAAGTAATACTCCCTAAGGTGTTTTTTTTTTTTTTTTTCAGAAATATTTTCTGTGTGCATGTTAAAGAACTAAATATTTTCAATAAAGAATTTAGGTCACAGAACTATTTGGAATATGTAATCCTATAAAGGATTTTTTTTTATAATATTACTGAATATACTCTGGAAAGCATGAACTAATTAAAATACATTTTATTCAGATTTTCCAAAATTATTTTTATAAGCTTTCTAATTTGTGTACCAATATATCAGAAATTAAATAAACTACTAAATGAGACATCAGTTACCTTCAAGTTAAAATGCAAATACGTTCCTTTTCCAAATAGCATTTTCCCTGAAAATCGAAACCATTTGTTTTGTTAGCTAACTTACTCTCGTTAAACACATTAAATTATTCATTCGATATAGCTAAATAAAAAATAATTTGGAACTGTTCAAATATCAGTCTGTCTCAGAGTAGCATATTATTAGAGAGCACAGCTGTTGACAAAATTATACCAGATTGTTAGCTACTGCATCAGTCCAGACGAAGGCGCCAAGTTGTAAAGATTGGACCTGTTTATTAATAATGTGAAAGACCTCAGATGAAGTCTGTGGAAAGTTTTACTTAAAAATGGTCGCTTGGGAAAGAGGTATAGTTTAGAGAAACTTCTTAACATTAACTCAAATTTCTGGCAAATTAATTGCCGGGATACATTTCGTAATAGCATTCTCTGTTTTCCTTTTGATTACATACGAGACCCCTCTTGATTGTGCGCCTGGCCATGGGTGAAATCTCATTTCCTGCCTCTCAATACACTTCCCACTCTGATCCAGTCATATAGGCGTCCTTACTGACATCAGATATTCCAAGGACACTCTCAGTGTCTTTATAATTGCAGTTCCCTCAACTTGGAGCCCTCTTCCCCCGAGTCTTCCCATGACTCCTTCCTTTGGCTGTTTTTGGGTCTCTGCTCAAATGTCATCATTTTAACTGTGCCTTCTCTGGCTACCCAAGTTCGTTAGCACCTTTGCCCACTCCCCATTATTCTTGAGCCCTTACATTAGCATTTAACATATAACATGTTTCATGTTTATTTGTTTATTCATTTATTAACTATTTTCTCTTACTGGAATGTGAGCTCAGTAGATTAGAGATTTGTTTTATTCACTGCTGAAACCTCAGCTTCTACTATAGTCCCTAGCTCTTCTAGGACAATTATTCTACATTTGTTAAATGCATGCATAAATGAATGATTGAATGAATGATGGAACAAATAACTGTTACCCAGTAAATGCCAAGTCCTAAACTAAGAACTAGGTGTACAAAAACTGATTGATATTCGTAAGTGTGGAACTTAACACATTCATAATTTATTATACAATGTATTTAACTAGAAGTTTTGAAATATTAATCAACATAACAGTATCCTTTTTTTTTGTGTGTGTGTGTGGAAGAAAACACTAGATTTTACAGTACTTACTCTATCCTTAACTTGTTATTTGGTTCTCACCATGCTAGCAGCGTCCCTCTCTTCATACCTTGCTTCTAGGTTCCGATCATTCTCTTTCTCAGAAAAACAAACAAACAAACAAACAAACAAGAACAACAACAACACACAATAACAACATTTAAAAAAAAAAACCTTCTTATACCATTTGCCTTTTAATAGCCGACTCCTACAAATCAAAAAAACCTTAACTCACGTTAATGTTCGTAGAATTGTAGATATAAGTGATTGAGGAGAAAAGCCTAAGTAAAGGCCAGTCCTGCTATTCATATTGGTTCTACCTAGCCTAAAGATACTCTTTTGAGTATCATTTCATAAATGTAGGCACATCCTTCTTCAGAAGCCCACTTCTACCCACCTTTCTTCAGTTGAATTCTGGGTTAGTCCAATCTCTGAGAGCAGATACCAAGATGCCATTAATATAAAGATTGTATTAAAATGTCCCCATCAGAGCAACTAGAATGGGAGTGGATCAAGGCTGAGAAGGCATTCAGAAGGAGATGCAAAACTTAAACCCAAGTGAAAGAGAAGAAGTTGGGTAGAAGCGTTCCAGACTGCCTTTGGAAAGAAAGGTTCCCAGAATCTTTGAGGAGTCTGCAAGCCAAAACTCGCAGAAGTCTGTCCTAGTGTTTTGAATGCACTTACTTGGTGACTAGACAGACACAGGCTGTGGATAACATGGCCTCAGAGGAAACACACTGATGGATTTCAAACCCTAGCATCTGGGATCTCTAAGGTTATGCTCCTTGTAAATAGAGGTCTACATAATGTGTGCTCATGCTTGCAACTGCTCTTCTGCAAAATTATCTATTTGTTTTTCTCTTTTCTTTTGAACTCTACACTTCTGTAGCCCCGAGTCAAATCTTGCTCATCTTTGTATCCAGAGAAATTAGCCCATGGTAGATCAGATGTTTTCTAAGTGAATAACTGATATCCGTAATCACTAAGACTCTCTCATCCTATTTTTCATTGTGTCCCAAGGAACATTGACATGAATCTGAGAATTAGTATGAATGGAATTCACACAAGGGCAGCATAGTGTGGCCGTCGAGAACAAAATCGCTGAAGTCAGAGGTGTGGGTTTCTCTTGCTCTTGTTAAGTGACCTTGAGCAAATCTCATAACCCAAATAATCTTTCATTTCCTATCTTCAAAACTGGGTGAAGGGTGCTTCCTTAATTAAATGCTGTCTGTGGCAACTAAAAAAGTTAGTTTATTATCACAACGACAACAAGATGCATCTCTCATGATCTAGTTTAATATCTTAGCGAAGTGAAGCACAAAAGGAGGAAAATGAATATACAGCTATAATGATGCATCTCAATGAGAAACCATCAAGAAAATCATGGTGGCTGAATTGAAGTGGGTATGTACTTTTCATATGTCTGGTTTTAGTTGGAGACATTATTTAAACATCATGAACCTATCATACATATTAGCAAACTAATATTTGTAAGAACTAATTCCCCATCTTGCTTTAAAATATGAGGCCACCAGATCTATGTCATTTTTTTTTTACCAAGTTTTGTAGGAAGTTGATTTTTTCTTTGCTGGGTCACTTTTTGAACCTTCTACCCTTCTCCACTGCTTTCTAGAACTGGCTTAAATTTAGTATTGACTCATGTTTTCAGATCATGTGGCCTTGCAACCTAAATAATCCTGAAACACAAACACAAACCAGCTGACATCTCTTTCATGATGCTAACTTACAAATTTCAGTTTTACTGCTCATCCACCAAGTACCATTTTATATCACATTTTATAGCTCCACATTTCGTATTAACTATAACTTTGTGGGGCAAATTTTATTATCCTATTTTTATTCACTGATGGCCATTAATATTCTTGTGATTTTGTGAGCTTATATGGTTTTTAA